>CANXYC011244938.1:0-48334 GCA_948193065.1 Aleurites moluccanus | reverse complement strand
CCCCCCCCCCCCCCCCCCCCCCCCCCCCCCCCCCCCCCCCCCCCCCCCCCCCCCCCCCCCCCCCCCCCCCCCCCCCCCCCCCCCCCCCCCCCCCCCCCCCCCCCCCCCCCCCCCCCCCCCCCCCCCCCCCAGAAATATCTTTTCTTATGTCCTGTGTCGTGGGAACATCAAACTACTAATTCATACAATAGTAGCCACATATTGATATATAGGACTATTTGAGAAACAAAATGGTTGATGGTAACATTACCTTATTGTTGTCCCATATTCCCATTGAATATACAGACCCACATTTATAAAATCTTCCCCCCAGAGTGACCACAACACCACCAAAAGATTGAAAGGAATAACATAATTAATGATGAAATCACAAGATTTTATTTGGGTCAAAATTAATAGGGAAACAGAAATAAAAGGTTAAATTAAAAATAAAAAATAAAAAATTATTTAAATGTAAAAAAATAAAAAATAAAAATTAAATTACTTGTGTATCGAAGTAAAATAATAGAATCCTATTTTTAGAATATAATTTTATTTGCAGGGGACACCAAACATGCCTTAAGGATCAATATTAGTTGTGGGTACCTATAATTTGATAATGATAAATAGCTCTCTTCAAGTAGTTGGGAAATTTGATAAGTAGTTGCAATATTAGTTTTGGTACAATTTGATATTATGATGTTTTTTTTTTTCTTTATTTTATTGCAAGATAAGGTCAATTGATTTTATTTGTTTAATATAATAATAATGATTTTGCCATTTTAGAGCAATATATTGCTAGGCACTCATCAGATGGAAGCTTCTTTGAAAGCCTCCGTGCATGGGATATTAGTAAAATGTTGGCCTTATACATTCTCCAAAATAAAGGGAAAATCATACAAATATATCGTTTTTTTATTATTATTATTTTTTGTTTATTTTAATATATGTTTGATATATATTTAATATATATTTGATATATATCATATTTTTAAAAAATATTTTTAAATATATTGTATTTTTTTAAAAAAAAATTATAATAGTTAAAATTATTTTTTTTTTAATATTTTAAAAAAATCGCAAATATAAAAGGAAATGAGTGCCTCGTTGAGCATCATGGGTTTTGGTCATTGCAAACGGGAAAGGCAATGGGGGCGGGACGGAGCGGTGGGGATGGCCATATGTACCATATTAATCATCGAGATGGAGACGGGGCAAAGATGTTGGAGCAAGCCACGATAGTTAGAGGTATAACTGACTCCATTTTGTTAAAATATAAATCTTATATAAATTAAATATAATATGTTAAATAAATTTATATATAATTAAAATTTTTAATTTTAATAATTAATTTTTTAAAATTAATATTTTTAAAATTATATAAATTCGTAATATTTGTTAGAAAATTGAGTTCAACCAGTATTAAATTCAAACTTAATTTGATTACAAAATTCGAAACACAAAATTAATTTAAATTTGATAGAATTTCATTATGAAACTTGAGCAATGCTTGTCTTGATTAGATTAGATTATTATAAAAAAAAATTATTTATTAGTACTAAAATGAAACTTGGAACAATTCAAATAAATTTGAAAAATCAAGATTAAATTAGTAAATTATTATATATAATATAAAATATATTTAAAATTATATAAAATTTCAATTTTCTGTTAAGTTTGTGAACTACTCGAATAGGGTATTTTAATACTTCAACTTGTCATATATATATATATATATAAATTAGTGCCATTTCATAATACAATGTTATGTAATAAGTGGTACATTTTTTATAGATATAAATTTTTTTTCATATATTATAATTAAAACCTCTCCAAATTCATATAGTATATAATAGGTACAAAAAAAATTATGAAAAAACCTCTATGGTATTCTGCTTCCCAATTTATTAATGAAAAAGATTATGGATATAAAATTTGCATAGAATCTTTATCTAAATGAAATTTGTTAAATCCTATGGCAACTCTTTTAAAAGAGGATAAATAGGAGATTAAAATTTTTTAATGAAATTACATCCTAAATGCATTATATAATAAAACTCAATGCATAAATAGAGAAAAGAGTTAGATAATTCTTAATTTATTTTTATAATAATTTAGAGTAAACTTTTCTCTATATTTTTTTTTTTAAATCTATGATTTAGAATTCCATTAATCCAAATTTACGCCCAAAAATTTTTATATTTATAATTAATCTGAGATTTTACTCTTTATACTATATTTAAGAGATTTCATAAATAAATAAATACAACAGTTTTGAGATTTAATATCTCTTAAAACCAATACAAATGAAAGAGTTTAAACCTAATAACTTTACAAAGAGTGCACACATAATTTAAGTGTAAATCCAAGGTGTTCTAAAATAAAGCAAGAAGATTTATAGCTTGATAATCAACTGAATGCTCTTGTAATCTCTTAGTCTTCACTTTTGAACAACACCCATTTATAAGTGTTCATTTTAAGTTAAAAAAAAAAGGAGCTGTTTTAAATGAAAATAATATTTACCAGCTCTCACATCATTTTCAATGGTTAAAAATTTTAATTTCCAAATTTTGCTTGAAAATGACAAGTAATATTTGTTACTTTGCTTTATAACATTGGTGATTTCTAAATAACGTTAGTTAAATTTCTCTCTGTATTGAAAGTCTCAAATTAATTCTTGAAGGGTAACATTAAATTGATAATGAATATTCCATTTGCTTGACTATTTTAGTGAATTACTTGAATAGTTGGTAAAATGTATTAGTAATGAGTGTAAATTTATTATCTTTCTCAAATTCTTAAAATTTAGTTAAATTTAACATTAGTTAAAAATTAAAAACGAGTGTTACCACCTGCATATTAGTAAAATCAACTTGGCAATAAATATTAAATGTGTTAAATAATAAAATTAAGTTTGACATAATCAAAACACCCATAGAAACAACAAAATTATTTATGCAAGACCAACATAATGTGGTCTATTTACAAGTGTATTGTTCTATATGTATTTGGAAGAGGAAGAAGTTATATATATAATTTGTATAAACACTATATATAGTCAATAATTGCTTTTAGGACTTGTTGGATATAACTTGGAATCAGAATCCAAGTTAAATAGGATTCCAAAACTTTATATATATTTTTCAAGTTTATTTTTAATAATTAAATAAAATTTATTGATTATATTAATACTAATACTTAAAAATATATATCATATCAATAGAAATTAAAATCATTGATTTAAATATAAAAAATAAATTATTTATTTATCAAAATAAAAAATTGTATCATAGTCGTAGAATAAGGTTTTATTTCCAATTTTAGAACACATCAAACATCTCCTTGCTTTATTAAAGATTTAAAATACTTATTTTTTTCATTGCCTTTTCCTTTTCGTTGCTTGTATCAATTTAGATTGTAAGTTTTATTTAGTTTTTCATTTCATATTTTATAATTATTTAATATCATGTTATTAATAAAAAAAAAATATTAATTATTAAAATATTTTGAAAAAAAAATATAAAAGTAAATGGAATAAGAGACAAGACATAAAACAAAAAATCATGATTGTGCCCAGACACCCACACAAACTAAAATCTCATCATGTTTTAACGTTTCATGTAGAAATGCTTTTTTTTTTTTTCACTTTAGTTTCTATGATTTTGTCCTTGAGTAGGACACAATTTCTTGTATGAAAAAAGCACATAATTCCTCTCTTCAAAAGCTCTTTTATTTTTTCACTTCCCAAATTTAAGAAAAAATATATACATATAAAAGAATTGATTCTTTCCTGTCAACTTGAATATAATTTTCTGTACAGTCACGTTGTAAAAGAATGGTATTTCACTATTCGTACGATCTTGGTCAAACCTCTAAGGATCAATCTGAAATATTATTAAGAGGATAATTAAATTTTAAATATATTATAATATATCTTGTATTATTTTTCATTTTTTATAAGTTATATTTATAGAAAATAGTAATCAGAACATTATAGTTAATTTTTGTGAATAGGATTTGTAATAAATAATTGTTTTTCTTATAACTACTAATGACATAGTTATTATTCTAGTTAGCATTACTTATGAAATATTAAATGAATTATAAGTAATCCAGATATATGAAATAATATGAAAAAAAAAGAAAATAATTTTATTATTAATAAATTATTAATTAAAATTAATATATCTTAATATGAATAAAAATATAAATACATCGGGAAGTACAGTAAAAATGGGGTTGAGGGGGGCTGCTGTATTTTTTTACACAGCAGCCCCTCATGTGGCCAATTTTAACTACTTAAAAAATTTTAAAAAAATTTTTAAAAATTATATTTTAATAGTATTTGATGTAATGAATTTATTGATATATTTTTCATTCTAAATAAAAATCATTTGGACTGTTAAAAATGTATTGAAAATGTGTTAAATTTAGACCGTTAAATATAATATATAAAATTTCTAATGTATTTTTAGCAGTCCAAATGATTTTTGTTTAGAATAAAAAAATATATCAATAGATTCATTACATCAAACACTATCAAAATATAATTTTTTAAAATTTTTTTAAAATTTTTTAAGTAGCTAAAATTGGCCACATGAGGGGCAGCCCCCCTCAACCCGTAAAACGGTTTGAATTTTTTCGATATTCTTCACTCATATTGTAGAGTAATAGAATCGACATTAATAATAAATTTTAATGACGTTAACTGAATACAAATATTAAATAAGATAAAATCAGCTATTAACTAAAAATATAAAATATAATCTTTAAATCAAATTATTTAGTTTTCAAACAACTAATAATTATTAATTTCAAATAAATTTATGTATTGAACTGTTTGGATCAAATGTTAATCAGTTTGTAATTAATCAAATCCTCTTAAAAACTTACTACTTGCAAATTAAATTAACTCTAAAGATCTCATGCATCATTTTGAAAATATTTTTTTTAATATTAATTTTATCAGTGATATTCGAAACTTGATGTTTATTATTAAAATAATTTTATCTTATTATTATATTAAGATTTCAGCTAAAAATATTATTATTTAATATTTTACATAATATTACTTAAATTTTTATTTAGAAAAAATGTGTTGAATCAATAAATATATAACTTATTAAATCAGTATCCATTTTAGATTGGGTGTGATTTTTTTGTTGTTGCCAAATATTATTAATTTATAAAAAGACTGTTTTGTTAATTTCAAATAAATTGACTAAACTGTTGGGATCAAATATTCCTTAAAAACTTACAGCTTGTGAATTATAATAAACTCTTAAGATCTTGTGCATCACATTGAAAATATTTATTTTATGTAATGTTAGGTAGATTTTTATTCAGTAGGAACGTGTCCAACCATAAATATATAACTTTCCGATCACTTCTGATCATAGAGTATGTGTGTCTTTGATATTGTTTCCAATTGTTAATTTATAGAAAAACTGTTCTGTAAGTGAGGAAAATTGCAGTTGATGCATATAATATGTGGAATTTAGACTACAGTAATATTGTTATAAATCAATATCATTAGCACTCATAAATTTTAATAATTAAAAAAATATATTAATTAATTAAATGTTAATTTAGTTTATTAATTCATGTCGTGACAGTAAAAAATTATTATATATTAAAAATTATTAATTTATTGAATATTAATTTATATAAATTTTACTGAATATATAAATAAAGAAATTATCATTTTTTTTTTCCTTTAGAAGAAGAAGAAGATATTATAATATTATGTCATATTCTATTATTGATAACCATACAAAAATGTACAATAGGCAAACCATGAAAGTGAACAAAAGTTTTTTGTTAACTTTCATTATCAATGCTTAGTGCCAGTGAAATATCCACATTCCACCAGCTGTAATGATATGACCATATCTCCATCTCCCATCAAATAAAAAATATAATTTTTTTAAATCATTATTATTTTATTATAAATTTTAAAAAAATATATTTATTGATAAAAAAATCTCAAAAATAATTTAATATACGACACATAATTTTTTTATATCATTAATTAACACACTCAAAATTTATCATTTTTTCTAAAAAATTAGACTCTTTTTTTATTTATCTTTAATTAATTTTTATAAATAAATGTGGCTGTATATAAAATAAAATCATACATATTTAATTATAATAATAGTAAAAAGCAATAATATATATAACTTTGGTTCAATTAGGTTCAAAATTGAGAAAAATTTAAATTATAAATCAAATTGAATTTTTAATTTATTTTATTTTTCAAATTGAAATCAAACCAAATAATTATAAAACCATCAATTTCGATTTGATTTAATTAATTTGATGCGATTTGAATTTTACCACTAAAATCAGACTGAGATGATGAAATGTGGTAGATTTAATTATCGGATTTATTTTTTATTTATATTGAATTTTATTGTTTGATGCAAAAATGGGTATGATATTTGACAGTTTAACACATTTATAAGTCCATGTGAGAGGTGTGAACATGGAAACAAGAAAGTTTAAATGAGATAATAGATGCAAATTCTAGGGTATAATAGAATAGAAATAAGTAAATAACGATTTCATAAATCATGGATAATTACAGAATAATTAGATCTCTCATTAAAACTGTGAATCATCTGCCTTTTATTATACTGAAATTTAAATTTCAATATGATTTTTTTAAAATTAACTTCTAATATTATTTTACTGTTAAATAATTAAAGAAAATAAACAATAATCGGACTCATTTTAGAGGATAATCTAAGTTCAAGCAAATCCGAGCTATGGTGCCTTTTTTAAGCAAAATGTTGAACAAAAGAATTAAGAATAGTTAAACATAATATAGATTACACATTATATCTAAAGCTAAAAATGTGGTAAACAGGTCAAATTGTGTGCCATTCTAGATTATGAACGGATTCAAAGATTTCTATTTGGCTTATGGGTCTTAGATTGGGTTAAATCACTACTAATATGAAGTCTTGAAAGAAAATTAATTTTTAACATGACTGTCAGTGTCTTAAGCTTCAATTTTAATAGTAATTATAAGAGGATTCAATTTTAATAATCATCAACATCTTTTAAGGAATATCCTTCCGAAATCTAATTTGAATGGTAAAAAATTATAAAGTATGGATATACTCTCTTAATTGAAAAGTCAATATCAATCACCTGTTGGACACCAACATACTTCTAACACGTAATTAATAATTTTCGACATTTTAATAAATTCAACACGCTTATTTAATCACATTCGATATGATTAAATGATAATATTTATAAATAAAAACTTAATTTGTCAACAATTAATTTACAGATAAAAAAAAAGAGACTAAATGAATAATAAATAAAATGACTAAATTATAATATAAAAAATTTAAAAATTTAAAACCACATATAAAAATAACTAAAAACTATTTAAACTTTAAATAGATAATTATTTTACTTTTTCTGCAAATTTCTTTTTCAAATGAAAGTAATTGAATTGTTGTTATATGTTTATAATTTATAAACTTATGATTTTTTTTTTAATTTTAATTTTAACCAAATTTATAAATATTTTATTTTCTTTGCTTCTTATTATTATTATTATGATGGAATCATGAAAATAATTTTTATTTTTATTTTTTTATTAAATTGATGAAAATATTTATTATTAAATTAATAGATATAATTTATTTTATCTATTTTTTTATTAAATTAATAAATATGAATGATAATATATAATATATATATTAAAATATTATTTAATATTTAAATCCTTTTTAACGTATCAAAATATAAAAAAATTTAAAATTAATATGCCAATGTTAATGTTCAAAAAATTTAGATTCAAATCTTTTCCTAACTATTAAATGTATGACTCATAACAAATAATTGTGTGATGTCTTATAAAAAATTACTATTTTTTTAAATATTAATCATTAATATCTTAACTTTAATTAAAGTAATTTAATTATTCAAAATTTTAAAAGAAAATGAAAAAAAAATCAGAATCAATGCCGTAGTGAGTGGCAGTGCGGTGCTGTGCCATAATTACTATACAACTATCCTTTAGGACCACTGCCCATAAATACCTCAAACATACAATTAAGGGATTTTTAAGAAAATAAAAAATAAAATAAAATATATTTCATTTTTATTATTAAAAAAAATCAAAAAATATTACATATCTAAAAATATTTTTTTAAAAATATTATATATTTAAAAATATTTTTTCAAAAATACGACATATATTAAATATATATCAAAAATATACTGCATATATACCAAATATATATCAAATATATATTAAAAAATAATAAAAAAAAAAAGTAACTGTAAAATTAAAAAAAAAAAAAAGCCAAAAGACAATATATTTATATAATATTCCATATAATTAATGGGATTTGACTTCTACATTAGTTAGCTTAAGTCATCTCCAATACACAACACTAAAATATAATCAACTTTATATCAATTTATAATTTATATTACATCAAATAATAATTTTATTTATAACCATAACTCCATTTTAACACTATTTTTTACATAAAAAAAAATATTCAATAGTATCTATTAAACAATTTTAACTGTATTTTGAATTTAAATGCCAAGTATGTGCTCAATTGCTCATTAAGATAAGTTCATATGCTTATTTACGTGAGGAAAACGTTTTAGATGAATTTAATTATTAATTTAAAATTATAAATTATTAATTGTGATTAGATATTATTAAGAAATAATTATCTTTAAGGTTAATTTATAATCTTAAACTAAAAATTTATCCTAGATGAGCTGCTAGAAATAAATATTCCCCTCATTGGGTGGTTTAGGCTTTCTTGCTTTCGGAGAAAGTGTGTGGCTTTCGCTTCTCTTGCATCCATAGCAAGTCTGTATTTCATTTTTTATTCTCTTATCTCAATGGAGAAGCAGTTCAATAACGGAGGAGGAGGATGAAGAGTTGGTTTTGGAAGATTTCGGTGAAGCTCCGGTGCAAGTAAACTATGATTCCTGTCGAGTTTCCAATCACCAATTATTAATTAATAGTTAATACTAATTTAAATAAATAATAGATGATAACCAAAATAGGTGTTTGGTGTGGTCATGTGCATAAGCACACTAAACATTAAATCAAAATAAAATTCTTCATTCAAAGTTTGACACTTGCTCAAATAAATGGGCATTACAATATCACCAAATATTACAAATCTTTTGGGTATTAAAGAATTCATAGAACCAGATCCAACACAACTATACAAATATATACAAATGTATGCTTATAGATGAAGTGGCCATTCATAATTTTAGAGAGAGAGAGAGAGAGAGATTATTCTAAAATAATATAATCCTAACCTATAATGAGTTGCAAGCTTTAATGGAGTTGAGCAATTTAAATGTCTTTCCATGGACTGTCCTTGAAACGATGAGTTAAGTGAACATATCACTATGGCTATATGTGAGAAGGATTCATAGTTTCATTTTCATACATATTTTGTCATTCTTTTTTTACTTAAATTCCACTATGCAACCTTAAAATTACACTATCAATGAAGCTTATTACACTATCAATGAAGCTTTAGTCTATGTTTGTTTTCTTTTCTTTTTTTAAATCAAGACTAAAATTTGAGAATAACTAATAAATTTTTTGCCTAAGACAAAATACTGATAGGTCGTAAATTTGACTCAAAATTTATAAGATTAATTTCTGTCTATATTGAATTTGAATTTGAAAGATTATTTTCTATCTATATTGAATTTGAATTTAAATTATATTTTTTGATGTAATTATTGGTCTTCATAGAAAACACCAACTGATAAATTACACGACACAATCTTATAAAATTAATAAATTAATTATTACATAAGAGTCCTAATACTTCAAAAATTAATCCAGAAAAGTATAAGTGAGAACATTATCTGCTAACTCCATCATGTCTATTTTCTTTCTTGATTTCATGATTGAAACAAGGAAAAAAGGTAAAAAGCACTTAACATAAACAAAGAAAAAGAAATAGAAAAATACAAAAACCATTAAAACAAGTCCAAACCCCTCATCCAAATTGATTAAACAAACACAAAGAAAGAGAGAAAGAAAAGTTGCATATTCACATAACAATTCTAATCACTTATTTTCTTGAATTAGTCTTTCACCCACATTAGCATCAAAATCCTTAGAAGATGATTGAAAACGCAAAAAGAACAAAACTTTACTAGAAAAGTTCCTCTTCAACACCTCTCATCTCCTCAACATTTTTTTTTTCACTTTTTAGGCCATAGCCTCAAAATGGTCCCTGAAAACCTTTAACATGTTACAAAAAGTAACAATGCCAACTAAGCTACAATCCTCTTCTATCACCCACACATAATTAACTCTATGTGCAATTGCTTGAATCATCACTGCCACAAGTGAGCTCTTTGGATGGCAAACTATTGCCTCTGCTCTTCTCACCATCCTTGCAGAGTAACTCATAGACCTACTACACTTCCCTGACCTGTACAATGTTGATCCTGATTCTTCATCTGATGATGATGATGACATGGAAGGGGGCAAGATAATTGAAGTTGTTGAGTTAGTGAATTGTTGAAGTAGAGATTCTAAACCTCTCTGCTTCAACCTCGCCATCACCACCCTAACAAGGTCCTCTGGGGGACCTCCACAGTCAATGTAGGCCATTAGATCCCCACAGGACAGGGTAGTGATGGCTGCCGCTACAGTTTCATCGCAGCAAGCTAGTGTGTGAGGGGAAAGTTCACCAATCAAGATACCCTCATCACCATCTACCACTGCTATGGAAGTCTGGCTAGTGTAAGAGCTATAAATGGCTTCCAGAGCAGAGGAAGCAGGGGAGTTGTAGTCTACGGTGATTATGTCAGTGCTGATGATTCCAAGATCGTCAATGGAGAGAGCCGGAATAGGAGAGAAAAGGCCGATGGAACTCAGAAGGAATCTGATTATATCTTCTTGAGTTAGCCAGCAGAATTCGTGGCCGTTGTGGATGGTGGTGTAGGTGGTGGTTGCTGCCGAGAGTTTCTGCTGCTGTTTTCTTCTAAGTCTAGTCTTTATTGGTACCACCAAGTTTTGAGCTCCTTTGAGGATCAGATCAATTGCTTCTAATAAACTGAAAGTTAAAAACAGAGACGCCAAATATTAACAGAATTGCAAGAAACAGGACAACAACAGAGTCAAAATTTATCTTCAAGTTAAAAACAGAGAGAGTGATTATGATCAGAATTGCAAGAAACAGAGCAAGAACTTAAAATCTTAACAGTAATTGAAATTTTATGTGCTAGTTAATGTATAATTTAAATAAACTTTGAGGAAATATTCAAAATTGACATCAAAATTTCAGGTTTTGTGGAAAAAAAAACTGAGATCCAAATTGATGGCAAGAGAAATTTAAACAAGAATAGGCGTTAATTAAAAAGTAATTAACAGAAAAGTTGAAATTAAATTAAATTTTCAAAGGAAAAAAAAAGTCTGATGGAAGTTTTTACCATTTAGCTCATATAAGAAAATTAAACTGAATCCTTGGAAGAAGAATACTCCCATAAAGAAAATAGACTGAAAAAAGAAAAAAAAAATCAAGAATAAAGCATAAAATCAAGCAAAGATTTTGACAAACTCTGAAATTAAAGATAACAAAAATCCAAAAACACAAGTTTCAATACCTCGAAGAGGGTTCCACATGAATAACAAGGTCAGGAATCTGAGGCAACAGAACAGAGAGAGGAGCTTTCAAAGCAGAGGAAGGAGACAACAAATTCTCGTCCTGAGAAAGATAGCATATCACATCCACAATGCTTACTTTCCCAACACATTTACACTCATTTCCATCAAACCCAGAATTTGTTTTCACTGTGTGATTACAGTTCCATACACTTAAGAAGTTATCATCAGAGTTCTTTAGAGCTGACAGAGCTTCGGCTATGGTGGCAGTTTGGGGAAGAGACCTCAGTGCAGGCTTGCCTAAGCAGAGGTCAGATACCTCATGTGTAAGAAACCTTATTGCCATGCAAGAAGGGGGTTGTGATAGTGGCTGTGACGGTGGCTATGATGGTCGTTGCAGTAATGGTGGTGGTGTGGATGCGAAATTGGGTTGTGGTTGGGGGATATATATAAAAGGAAGGAGAGCTGGAGCGAGAAGGATGCACTTTCTTTGTTTTTGGACTGTAGAGGTACGGTATAAGGTACAAAAACAAAAGAATGTGGGGTCCATAGTTTTTTTTTTTTTTGGTAAGTCTATCCCAACCCACGACTTAAATATATAATAAATTTTACGCCATTTTATAATTTATATCACAATAAATAATAATTTCTTTTTTTTTTACACTAAAAAAAAAAATTTTTTTATCTATTTTATATAATTTATTATAATTTCTCACTATTTTATAATATTTCATTAATTATTTATAAATAAATATAATTTATATATTTATTAAAAAAATTAATTATTAATTTAACAAAATAATAATATAATAAACTAAATTATAATAATTTATTAATTAAAATAACTCATTTACTATTAATATATTATTTAAAACAAAAGTAAAAAAAAATAATAGGCTTATATAATATTAGTTTTAATTATAAATTTTTTATATATAAAATAAAAAAATAAAAAAAAATGAAACAATAAAATATCAAATTTGATGTTTTACTGTTTATCAATATTATTTTACAATAAAAAAAATACCCGATTAAAAACTAAAATTTAACGTAAAATAGTGTTATACATCATTTAGGGTTGGAGTTGCCCAAAATTGGTATTATATCATCAGGTTTGTAGTGTGTACATAATTATATGTTTTTTGGTGTAGCCAATGTTTTTTAAAAAAAATAATATATTAATATAAATATTAGTCTATTTTTAATAAATAAATTTATCTTAAATCGTATATATTTTTTCTAGTTATACTCTGTTATTTTATTAATTTAACATCAGTTCATAAATTAAGCAGCAGTTTTATTCTAAAATTAAATTCAACTTATTAATAATAATAATAATAATATTTTTTATATTAATTTAAAGGATTAAAGTGAAAGTTATTATATTCTTCCATGAATTTAATTTTTAAATTTCAATAGAAATTAATTAGATTTTCAGTTTTGTAATTTTGATAATTATTTATAATCAAATTAATGACTCAATTAATCAATTTTATAAAGTTAAATATTTAAATTAATTTCAATTTAAATTTAAATATTAGATTAATAATAAAATAAATAATCATTTTAGTCTTTTCTCTTTTAATTAGTAAAATTTTATTATAATTATAATTTGGAATAGAATTGCAATTAAGTTTTTATATTAGGGTATAACTCATAAAAAATATAATTATAAAAATATATAAAATTCATAATAAATTTAATTATTAAGCCAAGAAATTGATAAACATATAGATAAATGTCACACCCCAACTTCAGTGGTGCGACGGTCCTAGAATAAGGGTAGGCTTCAGGTCACCGTAAACCCATAGAACACACATATCCTGGATCTCATATACACAATTCCATATTTACTTCACAAATATTTATCATACAAACATTTATTTCAAAATTCATGAAGACATAATTTATATATTTATATTTTTCATTACATAATTTTCTATTGTTCCTTACTGATCAAAAGATGTATCTCATATCACTAAGAAACAAAGGTAACCCAAAGATAACAAATTATACATCAAAATATTATCATCCCCAATAACTAATTACGGAGCTCTAAAGTATACTCTCAATACATATTGAACCATAATAGCATACAATGATTATACAAAAATATCTCAAAATTATTACAATGAAGGCTTCTTGGAAAAATGAGTAAAGAAGTTTGATCTTCTTTATTAGCTCCTTCACGAGCTACACTATCACCTGAAATCCACAGAAGATGAGTGGGCCTTCAATTCAGTAAGATATGAACATGCGATATAAAAGAAATATACATACATATATATATTAATCCAAAAGAAGTATTAATTCCAAAAATATGGGTAAGAATCATCATGTGATTAGGCTTACAAGAAATAGAAGTGTTCACAATCGAATAGCACTATCAAATAACATGGTAGAACTACAGAGTGTATCAGTAGCCATGTTACCTATCATAACAGAGCGCATCGATAGTCTTTGCTACCTTATCGCAAACGCATACTTGGCCAGGCATATGCCTAAAGCTTGTGATCCCCTCTAGGTAGAACACTGGTACAGAACCCTACCAGCTAGGTTCTCCAAATGCACGATGGCCAATGAATTTACTCTCATTGGGAAGAGCGTTCTATCCATAGGGTCATATGGTTTCAATCTCACAAGAAACATATTGGTCACAAGACCATCAACATATATCATAATTTCAATTAATTTTTAACAAGTAAGAATCATGTAAATTTGATCCAAAAAGATTGACCAAGTCACTTTCATTATGTATATATATATATACATGGTAATCTCATGAACAATTGGAAAATTTCGGTTTTAGAATATCATAAAATTGTCAATTAATAGTTCAATAATATAACATCAAGTATACAAGAATCGCATGGTTTAGCAATATAAATATTTGGTCATATCGTCTCAAAGAAATAATAAACAAATGCAGTGTTCATATTTACCTCTACATAAATTTCTCTTGAATTTTCTTTAACAAATTGCTCAACTCCAAACTCCTCAATTATTTTGATTTTCTCCTCCTAAGAAATTTTACCCAAATATTAAAAAAATTAGTGTTCTTCTTAATCAATAATACTCAACATGATTTTTTGATAATTAATCATCTTAAAGTCTCTATTTTTAATTCCCAACATCAATTAATTCAACTCTTAAAGGAAAATCTGCATTTAATTTGGATTTACTGTTCACGTTACTATTCATGATAGTCCATTGATTATGATTTCTCCAACATTAAGTATAACTTCAAAATGCTTGCAATAAATTTCATACACCCATAATTAATTATTCTAACCAACAAACTTAATTAATCTAAAAGAAAATAATCTTGGAAGAAAATTTACCTTATTTCTCTAACACTGAAATTCCTGAGATATTCTGTTTAAAACTGATGATTTCTGCCTTGAAATAGAATAATCTAAAGATCTAATACTTAAATTTTGAGTATTAATGCCTTAGACAAGAAACGAAACTGATCTGAGAAAAGATCGAAGAAGAACGGAGAAAGAAGAAATAAAATTGTGCAGAAAATTGCTACTGGACACTGGGTTAAATAGGTCACTGCCCAAAATCTCGCTCGCCAACCCGCTTTCGCAATGCTACCTCGCACTTCCCAGCTCGCCAATCTGATCCGGCAAAGCCACTCCGCGAATCCCACTTCGCATATCTAATTCGCAAATGCCACCTCGCATATGCTGCTTCGCCAAACTCTCCTCGCGAACTCCTCTTCGCACATTCCCTCTTCGCCAAACTCTACTCTCGAACTGCCACTTCGTACTTTCCCTCTTCGCCAAACTCTGCTCGCGAACTTCCACTTCGCACATTCCCTCTTCGCCAAACTCTACTCGCGAACTGCCACTTCGCATAATGCTTCTTCGCCAAATTCCTCCTCGCCTAACTCCACTTCGCATATGTCACCTCGCATATGCCTCTTCGTCAATTGCAGCCTCGACAATCTCTCTTCGCCACTTTGCTAGCTCACATTGCTAGCTCGCAAATGCTACCTTGTATTTGCTGGCTCGCTAACACCAAAACTCTGTTGAGTTGAAACTTTTCCTGGATAACTTACACTTAACCAGCTCGCAAATGAGCTACAAACATCCAAACTTCCTGATTCTTTTGCCCACTTAAAATAGACATATAGAGGCTCAACATATCCAAAATTCAAATCACAAAGGTAACTACACAGACCATGGTGACTCTCTAAATGTCACCCAGACTTACTGCCCCACAGTCCATCCGAACAGGTCTGATAATTTCTATTCTCCATTGAGATATACTTATCCAAAATTCTTGAAATTTTACAGCCAACAACACAATATATAGAGAAGCATTTTTCATATTTACACTTTTGACTCAAACTGTCTCAGTCATTCCCAGAAAATTCAAATATACACAAATTTCCTGTAAAAATACTAAACCAGACCATTCCTGCTCAAAGAGACATAACTCCTCACACACACAAAATTTTGTCAAACCATTATACAAAATTGAAGATAAGACATAAATCCTCAACTTTTATGTTTTACATTATACCAAATTATTTATTCAAGATCATGCAATCAGCCTCACAAAATCCTGCAACTACAACCAGAAATTTCTGAATTTCTCAAATATTTATATCTTTAATTACTTAAATTGTTCAAACATATAATTAATTAAAATAAAAAAATTGCAGATATCACAATAAATATGTACTCAATTTAAATAAAAATTTTCTAATAAATAATTGTAAATATAAGAATGTATAAAATCTTATTATTTTTGACAAAATTAATTCTAACCCAAATTTAAATTTAAAACCACACAATTTAAAGAGAATTTTAGTATAACTAAATTAAACAGTTTTTTATTATAAGATCTTATCTTTATCATTGTTATATTAAAATATTAACGAGTCTGTTTCACATCTCAAATTTCAATTACACTTGTCAAATTTATATAAAAAAAATTATTAGGTAAAGGTATCAATTGCTTTTGAAATAAATATTAATATTATATTTTTAAAAAATATTATATTGATGATGGGTAAAAATCCAAAAAGGTAATCCAAGTCATAAACGAGATAGAAAAGGGTAGTCCAAGTTGTAAACTAGGGTCGGCAAAAAAGCAAAATGTAGAGGGTAAATTGTGAATTATGGATTGAACATGCTGTATTGTATGCGTCGATCACGACACTCATTGTAAACGTGTTTCTCCTTTAATATATATATATATATATATATATATATATATATATATATATATATATATATTTGTATGGATCTATTAAAAAATTACCTTTAAATAATTTTTTTTTATGACTCAATTTGATTTAAAACGACTAATCCACACTATGTAAATAATAATAATAACAAATTGAATTTTATAAATTATTTTTATATTTATATATTTTTAATGTGATTTCTCAATTGCTTATTGACGTATTACTCAATTTAATAAATCAATTTATTAAACCTAATTTAACCTTAATTAGTTTATAAGTTGTTTCACAACTTACAACTAGATTCAAATCACTAATTTAACCTTAGTTAGTTTATATTGTGTTATAATGCGAAATGCGATATTTAGTTTTGATTATATTGTGTTATACAACTTACAACTAGATTCAAATCACTAAGATATTTAGTTTATAATGCGATATTTAGCTTTGAATATTATGATTCATGACCGATTTTATTTTATGTTGTGCTTCACATATAGCCTTTTCCCGTGGTTTGAACCCATGACCATTAACAGACATTTTTAAGTCTCAACAACCAGGCTAATCTATTTTTCTTGTAAGTTCTTTTCATTAAATAATATATTATAATATATTTTTTAAATTTTAAATAAATATCTTTTTGTTATTATCATTATTATGATTAGGAGGTGACAACAACAAATGGGTTGTTGTCTTTCTGCTAGTGACTGTTAAAATTCAGCACGCGACGCATAAGAAGGGTCAGTAACTATCGATGAGTCCTCCGGTGGAAGCTCGCCTCTGCACGCCTTCACACGCTCCACCGGCACAGTCCGTCGACGACCATCTTCTCAAGCATTTTTCGGCAAATTCTAACCTCCTTTTGCTGCAAGGTTTGCACTATTGAACTTTTCTTCTCCTAAACTTTTGTTTGACATCTCATTTGCTAATTTTGAACTATCAAAATCGACAAAAACCATGGCTACCGATGCAGAATTCAACAATCTCCGAATAGTGGTAATAATTTTTGATTCCATGCATCAAGACGAATCCGTTGATACCTCACTTGCCACTAACTACTGTCATCAACAGTTCTCCAACACCGACATCCGAACTATGAGTGTTGGTCAGTAGTTCAAAATTGATTTTGAAATGCATAATTGATAGTTAAATATTTTAAATGGTGTATGAATAATTTTAGAATAATTATGGAGACAATAAGTTATTAAATAAATTACCTATGTGCAATTAAATATATTAATTTCAGACTGTACAATCTATTATGGAATGATTTTTTATTTGTCATTTATGTGGAGGCTCATATAGGATATTTGAGATGTTTTTGTGTTACATTTATCATTTATGTTTTAGGGGATTAGGTCTATTACATGAAAAATTATGTGGATTTCTGTAGATTCTTCACAAGCTTAGGATGTACTTATCTTTTGATCCTTGTAATACTTATAAATTCTTATTCTGATAATATTTTTTTAATATTTTATTTTATATATCATGACCATTTTCATCAATTCTCGAGCATTTTGTATACTAATTGAGCATTATAAATTTGCTTATATATGCTTTTTTATAATTTATATTGTACATTACGTGTTGTTGTTGAATAAGACTAGTATGACATTGAACCACTTAGATTTATGATTATCATTATAAATATGATTATTATATGATGAGCAATAACAAGAAAAATGACGGGGCTTGCTCATCACTCGGTGCTGCTTAGACTACAGCGATATCCTATGTATTGGATTTTAAGAAACAGTATTTAAATTCAGAAAGTCAAAAAAAAGGGATCGACTACCAGATTAAGGTTTATTACGGTTTTTATTGACTAATTCTCATCATTGTATGATTAAGTGATTATTTATCTGTTTTATATAATACATGAGCATTATTCTCATTAGAAAAATCATAGAACACCAAGTTTGTATATTGATTAGACGCTCATTCTTGTCTCCCTATTTTTTCAGATTGTAGGTTGAGCGTCGACAAGGACGAAACCAGAACTTTGAATTTAAAGGGGCCAAATTGAAAAGTGCTAAATATCAAACTATAATCTCATATATATAAATATGTTTCATGCTTATATGGATATAGGTATAATGTAAAATTAGTTATTTTTAAAAGAAAAAAAAATACAATGTCGTTAATTTTAATAAATTCTTGGAAGAACTATAGTCACACAAAAAAGAAAAAGTTATCTAGAAAAAGTGAAACAAAAATTGCAGTATATGGTGCGAATTTGCACCTGAAAAGCTGTTTATTTTAGCTAAAACAACAACTTCATGTAAGGAATTTTAACAAAACAAGGGAAGAAAAATAATAGGAGGCTAATGTGAAAATTCCTATGGAACATCATATAGTTCCGTCCCTAAGCGTAGAGAATATTAATTTTTAATTGAATTATTTTTGTCTTTCATTATTCAAACAGTAAAGATATTTTATTATATTTAGATATATAATTATTTTCATATTTTTTTAATATAACTTATAGAAACTCCACATTATTATTTTCATTGATTGTAATTATATATAGTTTGATCAATTATATGATTTCGTATAAATGTGTCAAGTTAGAAGATAATTAAATTTTCTCATCCTAGTTGATGTGATTTTTTCTTAAGCGAAACCTTATAACGGTGATATAATATAATTGAAATAATAGTTATAAATGATAATATTGAAATATTTGTACATATTTTACTTAATAGGTGAGTTTATATTATTTTATAGTTATAATTGTCATATTTTAATTTTATAGTTTAGCAAGTAGTTAAGTTTATTATAAATTATGAAAGCTTTATAATGTAACTATAAGTTTTAAAAGTTTTATATATATTTTTTTTCTAATGCCCGGTCACTTGTCACCGGTTTTAAACAGTGATAAATTCTTAACGAGACTTTCAATAAAAGTTAAAACATTTAATTAATTTTAATTAAAATTAAAAATTAAATTTATATATTAAATTATAAATTTAAACATTAATTTAATTTTTGGCATCAAAATTAACAATGTAATATATATATACTAGCAATATGCCCGTGCAATGCAAGGTGTTCTTATTATATTATTTTAAAATAAGTTGATAAATGTATGAATATATATTTTTAAATTAATTTTATATTTTCCTTTTATTTTAAAAAGAAAGCTATTTTAGAAGCAATTGTATTACAATTTACAAATATAATAAAAACATATATTGAATTTTCTTTTATAAAGTTTTTCTTATTTACATATACATTTTCAAGCTAATTATATATGATAAATGTCATTTTTTTTCTACTATTTTTATATTAATATAAAATATTAAAATGTTATCATTTACATATATAAATTGTCTTATTTAAAACACCCATTAAAAAACACACACACACACACACAAAAGACAAAATGCAATAAATAATATCTAAATATATATAATAGCAGTAATTAATATGACATTTTTCATTATGGTGGAGAAGGAGTTTTAAAAGCATAAGAAATATATTATTAATTATATTGTAATTTTAAGTAATGTTAATTATATTTTTATACATTATAATTTTTATTGCAATGTTAAAGTTACATGTAATTTTTTTTAGAAAAATGAAATTACATTTTAAATAATTAATTAACAAGAAATAAAGAATTTTAAATAAAAAAGGACAAATAAAGTTATTCATATATGTGATAAACACTTGATTAATAAGATCTCAAATCCTACATTTGCAACCAATAAAACAACTCCAAGTTGTCTATGTGGTACAGGGGAGAAGGGATGTGGGACCCAGGGGGCCATATATATATTAATTTTTTTTTTTTTTTTAAACTTTTAATTTCGAAAAGATGTGAGAAATCAATATATTAAGGCATCCGTTATTTTCTTTTTAAATATATTAATTTTTTCGCATAAATATTTCGTTACATTAATATTTTTATTCTCATAATTTTATTATAAATTAATTTTAAAATAATTAATATAAATAATAAAAAGATAAAAATATTATTTATTTTTTTTAATTAATTCAATTTTATTTTTACCTTAAAAATAATTTTTAGGATTAAAAAATTTATTTTCATATTTCTTGACAAATTTAAAAATAAAAAATAAATAAAAATATTTTTTATTTTAAAAAATAATTTAAAGAGAAATTAAATTATTTTTTTTAAAAAATATTTAAGGAGAAATTAAATTATTTCTTCTTAAATTTTTAGTATAAATAAAAATATTATTTTCATTTTTTTGATAAATTTAAAAATAAAAAGTAAAAATATTTTGTTAAAAATATTTTTTATTTTATAAATAAAATAAAAAATATTTTTATTTATTTTTATTTTTAAATTTATCAAAAAATATGAAAATATATTTTTTAAAGTAAAAAAAATAAAATTAATTAAAAATAAAGGGTAAGAGTATTTTTATTTTTTTATTATATTTATTAATTATTTTAAAATTAATTAACCATAAAATTAGACAGATGAATCTAATATTATATTATAATATTTGTTAGAGAAAATAATATATTTTTTAAAAATAAAAAAAATAAATATATTTTATTATTTTATTAAAAAAAATAGTAATTAACTATATTATAAATTTATAATCATTCCTTCTTTATCGATTTCATTTCCACTTCTAGAATACAGAAATCTACTCAATCTACAGTTTTAGAGTCACTTTCTTTCTAGAGAATTCTTTCTTTCTCTTCAGTTTTATTTGGGGCTACAGTAGCTCTCTTTTATCTTTCATTGTTGATTTTCCTTAACTTAATAATACTTATATTTCATCTTGTTTTGAGCAAATTTGATTTTTTTTTAATGCTAGTTCTGTTTATTTTTTATTTTTTTTATCTCTTTTATAATGATTTTTTTTTATTTGTTATATAGTGAATAATTTAATATGAATGCAAGTTTTATTAAATATTTATAAGTTTTCCTATCAAACTTGCATAAATAATAATTATTATTTATTATCGAATATAATTTAATTTGTAAAATAAAATTATGGCAATTACTATTTACATTTTTGATATATTTTTGTTGTTTGTGAAAAATTATAATAATTATATATTATTTTATTTATCAATTAATAAAGAGAAAATATATAAATATGCTCATGAATTATAATTTTTTTAAAAGCGTAAATATCACTCTGAAGTTACAAAAAGGGACAAAGCGTTCCTCCTTTTCTTATTTTCTTAATATTTTTTTTTATTTATTTTTTTTATAAACTTATTTAAAAATTATAAAATATTATTTTAAGTTCAAAAATTATAAATAAAAAGTTTATATATAAAAATAAATAAATAATATCTTAATATAAACTGCTTTTAATTATTTATTATTTTAACTATATAAATAGTGAAAAATTTTAAATTTGTTATTTTAAATTAAAATTTTATTTCATAATTTAGTAACTAAATAATAATTTTTAAAAATTTTTTGAAATTAAATTTATAACTAAATAATTTATATTAAATTGAAAAGTAATTTTTTTAAGTTTTAACATATTAAAATGAAATAAATTTTAAGAGAATTTGATTGACCATTTATTTATAATTTTTAAATTTAAAATAAATATTTTATAAATTTTTAAATATTTAAATATATTTATAAAAATAAAAAATAAAAAAAATTATTAAGAAGATAAACGGAAGAGAGACACACTACCTTATTTTTATTACACATTTAAAAAAAAATTATATTTTCTCATTTATAAATATTTATTTACACCTCTTAAAATCAGTTTAGCCTCTATCAATAAAAGCAAGTGGGTAATAAATAATTTTTTTTTTGTCTCTCTCACACTCAATCAAATCGCCAATTTTGGAGATACAAGCATGTCCTTTTTTTTTTTAATTTTAAGAACTATATTATTTTAATATGCTAGTGGTAAATGATAAAGTTAGAAAAGGACTTAACTTTTAGATAATTAACATTATAATTTGCCTTTGTAAAAAATAAAATAAAACATATGCAATTTGTTTTAAAATGTAATTAACATATTGCAATGATGTCACCACATACGTTTAGGCCTTTAGGGCATTGGTTATTGATAGTAGAAGGCTATTAAGGAGCTATCATTGATTAGCTCCTTAGAAGCCTACCCAAGTTCTTACCCAATTCTTTTTTGTTTTTCTCGAGGGAAAAGTTCTTACCCACTTCCCCAATTTGATGAATTAATTCATTATAATTTATTGAGATGTGATGTATTAAACAAACAATTTAATGAAATGTATATGAACATAAGAGTCTAAAATTTGTACTTATTCATAAGAATATGTTTATATCAAATCAATGAGAAGTTTATTTTATTTATAAATAAATTTTATCGATAAGAGATAGACACTATTATTTTATATATTAATAAATTTATTTTATTTTATTAATTAACTATAATAATAATAATATACATTATAAAAATAATAATGTCTTAAAAAAAATTTTTATAAATAAATTATTATATTTGATATTACAATTATTGAGTAAAGAATTTATTTTAAAAATAATTAATTTTATTTGTAATTTTTTAATTTAGATTTAATTTACAAATTTTATCAAATTTAATAGAAGTTTTGATTCAAATATAATTAATTCCATAAAATTAATGATATAGAATTTCAAACAAATTTTTATTTATATCAAATGTGAAATACAATAAAACATCTATAAATTAATACTCGATAAATTAATAACTTCTATTATATAATAATTTTTCACTATCCCGACTTAAACCAGTTGACTAAATTAATAATTTTGATAAATTAATAAGATAATATTTTTTAAAAAAATCTATACATAATTATATGTACTTCTTTATATTATAAATTAATAATTTATTATTAGTAATTTGCTAATATTGTATATATAATAGATTATGATATTTTATTAAAATATGAGTTTATTATTATTATTATTTTTGAAATTTAAATTTAGTTGAATCTTATTTCTAATTTTTCTTAGTGAATCAAAATTTTTTTTAATTCATATTCAATTGATAATTTTTTTTTTCATTTTAATTAATTCATATTTAATTTGTTATATATTTTTTACTCAATCCGTTTAATTCATATTGAATTAATCACAGAATTGATAAAACATAATAATATTTTAATTGATTAAATATTATTTGTTGAATTATAAATATTTTTTTAAATAAATAAATTATTAATTTATTAATTAATTAATAAAATTTATTAGTTTCAGTATTATTAATTTATAAATATTTTATTATATTTGAATTTTCAAATTAAATAGATATTATTAATAATTGACGGTTAATAACTAATAAATAAAAAAATATAATTATTTAGTAAAATAATTTTATTATTCACTATTGATATGTTAAATAATGATTAATAATATGTTTTATTTTTAATATATTATTATATATTTTAATTATTTATATTTTTTAATGTATAATATAAACCTTAAGAATAATAAAATAGTAATTAAAAAATTATAAATAGTGTTTTTTGTGTTTTGAGGAATATTATATATACAAATAATGATGTTCACTCAATTGCTATGTCCAATAATTAATAGTAATATGACTTCTGAAAGACTGAAAAGATGTTTTGATGCTAAATTTCTAAGAAGAAAATTTTTTTATAGGACAAATTAAACTTGAAAATAACTTCATCAATAAAGTGTAGACATGAGGGGACCATTACTCACATAAAAAGCCATTTTTTTTTATTTTTAAAAATTATTCACAAAATAAAATGTTATTTTATAACAAGGAACAATTGTATGTTACCCAATCTTTGGAATTGATAGCTTGACTTTAAGCGTAATTGAGGGAAAAATAAAAAATAAAAAATTTAATTTTTATTATTTAATAATAAAATGTGGCCGTTTATTGTATTTTTATAAATTTAATTTTAATTAAAATTCGAACCTAAAGTGCCAAAAATTTGATATCACTATTTTATTTATTTATTTATAAATTTGACAGTTAATTGTTAGTGATGTGCTTTTTTAGTGTTGCTTTTTCACGAGTAGACAATAGACAAATCTCACACTGTGTTTGATGTTACAATTAGAATAATGTAAGCCGGCTAATTAATTAATTAAGTGTTTCTGTTCCTAAAAGGGAAGGGAAAATAAATAAATAAAGTGGCCAATGTGATCCATATGAAGCAACTTTTTTTTTTATATATATATTATTATTTCATTCATTAAATTTAATCTAATTAATAAAATAATTTTTAAAAAAAAAAATTAATTCAATAATCGCTATTAATTCAATAGTTCTTTTGTTAAAAAATTTATTAAAAATATGATTTTTTTTTTAAAATATCCTTTTTTTTTCTTAAATTTTTCATCTAAATTAAATATTTTAAGTTTGTATTAGAAATTAAAATAAACTTTTTTTTTCTAACAAATACTTTAAAGGTACATATTAAAAATTAAAAATTTAAATAATATTAAATAAATAAATTTAAAAATAAAATAAATAAATAAAAATTAAAAATTCTAACTTATCACTTAAAATAATAATAATTATAACGAAATACAATTCTATTAATATTTTTTTTCTCATTCAGCTTATTTTTTATATTATTTTATTTATATTTTTTAAACATAATTATTTTATAATTATATTTTATCTAAAATAATTACTGTTAATGAATAATTTTAAGACACTCATTAAAAAAAATGTAAAATAAAATAAAATTCAATACAATATGATATGATGTTTTGATTTTGAAAATAAAAAAAAACCCTATAAAATGAAGAATTAAAATCCCATCAGAAATAAATTGAAATAAAATCCAATGAAGATTAAAATCAAATCCAAACGTAACCAATAATTTTGTCACCCATGTGCAATCTCATAAAACCACAAGTTCCTCTTTTTAAGATAAAAACCTAACTCATAAATTGAAGGAGACTATTTGTAGCTCTTGAAAGAAAGTCAGTTTTAAGGAATTCGAAAAAATATTAGCTATTAAAAGTAAAATATTATTATTTAAAATTTATTTTTAGTAATAAATAAAAAAAAAATTATTCTCTCAATTTTGAAAAAAAATAAAATATTAATTTAAGAAATAACTAATCTCTTAATATTTTTTTTTATCTAAATTAATTAAACTTCTAAATATCATAAAACTTTTATTATACTTTATTTATTTTTTATTCCAAATCTCAAAACCGGCTTTAATTTAAAAGAATTTTAAGGGAAGCTTTATAATCAAAATGATTGCTTAATTCATAGATTTTGGAGATTAAAAAAAAAATTTCCCTTTGCTTTCACATGAAATCCAACTCAATAGTGTACAAGTAAAACAAAAATAAAGTCTCTTTCTTTAACACTTGGGAGATATCAAGTAGTAGTGGTTTACCCACCTTAATTCCCTAAAAAAAAAAAAAATCTACCATTACTGAGCCCATTATCCATTATCCATTTTTATTAGAATTTCCAAACTTCTCCAGTATACTTCTTCTCAAATTGCTTCAGTGAGTTGGGCTTTAATGGTGGTGGTGATGATGATGGTTGGTGATAGCAGATGAGAGAAAGAGGGGAAATTAAGTAAAATGAGAGAGAGAAAAGAGGGTTAATTTAAGAATTAAAATTTTATTTTATTTTATTTTTTTATTATTTATTTTTTAATAAAATTTATTAAAAAATTAAAAGAAATGATCAATTTGATAAAAATAAAATATTATGAATCATCCAATTAATTTCTTAAAAAAATATGTTTTATTAATTAAGTCAAATCTTATAACGTAATAATAATTTATTTTTTTATTTAATGTAGGGTATCATTTACTTTTAATAAAAAAATTATGGGATATTAATAAATAATCTACACATATGATTTGAATAATAAATATATATATAATTTTGATAATAAATTCATATTTGATTTTTTTTAATATTTAAAAGAAAAAAGTTTGGTGTGAGATAATATGAAAATATTTTTATAAATTATAAATTATTATTTTAAATTAAATTCAAATTTTATTAAATAAAATATTTTAATTAAATATACTAAATGAATATTAAAAATAAAATCAATTAATCCACTAATACATTTTAAATTATTATCATATCTTTAAATGTATATTTTTCGTATCAAACATTTAATTTAATTCTCGTTTAGTTATTTAAAATAAAAAATGTGAGAATTGAAATAAATAATAAAAAATATTAATGACAGTCCAGATACCATTACTTATAATCAGTTATATAATAATTAGGAATTGGATTATAAATTTGCCATACATATAAGATAAAAAAAATTATAAATTTGGCATGATGATTTGAAAATAAAAATTAATAAAATTTCTATATATAAAAATTTAAGAACATATAAATATCGTAATTTTATTTTTTTTTTCAAATACCATTTGCTTTTTTTTTTTTAATAGAAACAATGTTTGTTTAAATGATAATAACTAATTAAATTGCTAATAAAAATATTTTTTAATTATATAATTTTTATTAATATATATGAATAAAATAATTTTAGTATTATAAGTTATATATAAAAATATTTTTTTAGCCTAGCATTCCTTAATTACATCTCAATCAGTTTCTTTTCATATGTTATTTTAGAAACTTTATTGCATTCCAATTTATATGTCACATTAAAAAATAAGGAGTTATTATTTTTTTCATTATTTTACTTTTATCGTGTATTATCTATACTATATGCGCAATAATTTTAAATGTTTTTATAAAAATCATAATTTAATTATATATATAATTATTTTTCCTATAATTAAGACTATTTAATAATTATTTTAATCTTTATGTAATTACTTTAAAAATATATATAAAAAGGAAGGAGAGAGTAAAGTAGACTAGACTTTTGAATGTAATTAAAAAACCTAACCTCTTAATAAACTAATTGAAAAATGTTAGGTAAAGGGTTTTAAATAAATGATCATGCATGCCTTAGTCTTGTGGAATTATATAATTATGCTACTACTTATATAGATTTTGACCATATATATTAACTTAGCACATGCGAGAAACAATTTTTTTTTAAAAAAAAAATCAAAAGAGGTGTTCAAATATTTATTTAATTTCCTCTTTTTTTTAGACCAACTTTGACATTAAAACATAAAATCCATTAATTATAACAACAACATGCAATACATTATTAAATGTTTGTCTTATAATATAAAAACATAGTTTTTTTTTTTTTATTTCTTGTGTTCTCATTTTCTATAATCCAACCAATAATTACGCTATCGTGTCTACAATTCAACCTAGCTAATATAAACTACCTTTTAATGATAAAGTCACTTCTTCTATTTGTACTACAAAAAATAATAATAATTCAGTGTGCATATAATTATCATGTATATAGTTTTCAATGGTGCATTTTATATGAGGATTTTCAACTTGATAACTCCATCTCTTTCCAATGAATTTTTTTTTATATAGATCCAAAAAAATTGTGTACATTTATCTTTTATCACCATAATATGAGCCTTTATTAATTTATTTAGAGGCAATGATGATTTAATTTATTTAATTATATATAATACTATTTATTGATAATTGATATAAATTTGAAGTCAATTTTAAAAGTTAGCTTATAAAATTAGAATGTCCATTTTTATATTGAACTTTTAACATGTTTATAGCTAATCAATGTGTATATTAAGCATTCAACATGTTCATAGCCAAGAAATGTGAGAATATATTAAACACTCAACATGTTTTTAACTAATCAATATAAAAGAAAGAATTAAAATCAAACTTAGATCTGGAATATATTTGAATATTAAAAGATAAATTAAAATATCAGTCTGAATTATAATATAATGGAGAAGGTGTATGTATTATTTAAACTCTTTTACCGTGTTGATAATTAATATAAGTTTGAAACAAATAATTTTAGTAGCTAACTTAATTATAAAGTTGGAAAGCACATTTCTTCTAAACATGAACTGAAAATTTATACCCTTAACACTATTACTTTTTACATAATTTTAACAATTAACAACTATTTTTAATTCTAAATTATATATTAAACAAGGTATCAACCTGTGTTGTATTGTTGAGTATTGAATTTTTTTTCTAAAAAGTATTATTTTCAATGCTATCAGAAAAATAGTTTAAAAATATTATTTAATTATTTTGAAAATTTTAAGACCATAATAAAAGTCATTTAAAAAAAATTAATAATTTCTAATCAATATTTCTAATATATTTTTTTTTTCAAACATAATACTAGTAAAATTATTATAATGTTATGAGGTTAAGAAGGAAAGACATGCATGTAATTACTTTAATAACTGACAAAATGATGAATAAATGACTTACAATAAAGGTCAAAATTTTATATTCAATACATTTTATTTTCTTTTAAAATTTGCTGATTATTTATAAAAAAGAAGGTAATTAAGAAAGGAAAATCCAAAAATCATGTGGCTGAAATTCGTTAAACTTTCCTATAGATTAAATGAAGAACAAAATAGGTGTGACTCTAGTTATCATTAGATCCACACACCACCCCACATTTGTAATTTAATCAACTGGGAAATTATTATTGGCTCTAGCATGTAGTTGTTGCCTTCAGAAGAGTGCTTCTTATTATACAGTTGATTTGAGTGTTGCCAGGAAAATTTAAAATTATATGCGCAACGATAATAAAATAAAAAAAATAATATAAATAATTTTAATATAATTTAATTTCTAAAGATAATAAATCTTAATAAATTTACGTCTATATTATCTCAAAAAGATAATAAACTATATCAATATTTTTTAATTTTTTAATTGACAAAATAGCAAACCTCTATCCATGCATTTTATAATTTAATTATTGGGCCAAAAATCATATCTCTATTATTGGAGAAGAGCAGAAGTCAAAAACTCTCTTATTATATTTTTATTTATGATGTTACTCACTATTAATTTTAATTCAATAAAATTTTTTATCCAAATAAAAATAATATTAAAATAAAAATTTTATTCTATATAATAAATATTCTTCCATTCAAATGAGATATATTTCACACACAAAATAGAAAAAAATGAACTTCCAAATCTTATTGGCATTTTGAGTAATAACCTTAATAGACTTAATAAATTTAGTAAGAAGAGATTTGTATCTGTCAATAATACTAATGCAGCAGGTGCGTTTTATGAAAACATGTGAAATAGAGACATCAATACCTAATCTACGATTCCAACAAAATCAAACAGTGATTATATACCTAATTTTTTTTTAGTTAAAAAAATGTTTTATGATTGTTTGTTCCTTGTAACATGTTATTTAATTAAATTAAATAAATGCTTAGTACAATCTAGGAAAAGAAAGAAAGAAAAGCTTATCATAATTATAATTCTTCCAAGTTTGGTAAGAAGAGAGAAGTTGTTGGATTAAATTATGTATATATTAATCAATTTCAAGATATTTTTAAATTATTCAAATCACTTTTTCATTTTAAAAATATGTAGTAATCATTCTTATAATGAATTTAATAATTAATTCACAAAATTCTATTTGTAGATTATTATTATTATTATTTCATTCAAACAGTAAGTTATTAGTTGTTATATATAAATCAACAGAATAGATACCATGCTGATTATTATTACTATTTTATTGAGTAAAACACTAAATAGTAATTTTTTTATTGATTTGTTTAAGCTTCACTTACCCCATGCAATTCACACTATAATCCCATAAAAGATACTTTGATAAGATGGTTGTCACACAAATTGTTTCTAATATATGCTATGATTTACTAGATCCCTCCAAGATTAAATTAGAGCTCCAATGGTTAAACAATAAGAAATGAAGCTTCATTTAGTGACGAGGAGAGAAAGCTCCAAAGTTACAATAGAAGAAAACAGAAGGAACTTCTTTGGTCCAAATAGACAAATTTAAAATTGAATAAGCAAATTTCACTAGTCCATGAGCTAAGGAATTTGTGTTTCAATGGACATGACAAAAAGATAGATTTGAAAAACAAGTAGCCAAACACAAAATATCTCTTATAAGCTGAGAGATGATAAATCATCTTTTTTGGCCTTAATAGCCTGCACTATCATAACACAATCACTTTCCAACATGATAATTGAGATATTGGTTTTCAAGATCTAGAACATATTGGCAATCAAACATTTGACTTCAAACACTGTCTATATATATTCAACAAACATGTTCTTTTGAAAATGCATTGCTTAGCATAGTTCAAATCAAACTACCTACCTTAAAAATAAAAACAATACAACAATTCAATGCTAGAAACTAAGATCATGACATCCCACACACAAGAGCGGAACCACCTTAAACTTTACAAGGGCCACTGCCCCCAATAAATGAAAACAGCTCCAAATACTATATATATCTGATATTTATTTTTAATATGAGCCCCTAAAAAAAAATAGCTCCTCATAATAAAAATAGGCTCATACATGCATCCGTCTATTATTAATTAATTACCTCAATATCTTGAGTTAGTCCATAACTTTTGTTTTAACTAAATTAAAGAAAAAAAAAACTTTGAAAGTAAAAAAGTCTTGTTTGCAAAGGGAGGCCTCAGGCGCATTTATAAATCTTAGTTATATGTCCATTAAATCTATTGCCTTGAAGAAAATTTTGTCCAATTATATTTGACCACCTCAAATTTAAAGTTTTAATTTCGTTCATGATCCCACGATTAGCTGTGTTTTAGGTTTTCTTGATTCTAGTCAAATACTGTAATGTCAGTGTCATCATTCTCATAGATGGATTACAATTGGAAGAAATAGTAATTGATTTTAATTAATACCAATTGACATAAACTTTAAAAAAAATGATATCTTAAAAGTTGGCTCATTAGAATAACCATATTTCATATAAAGATATTTCATATTTTAAATATACAATAAAAGTTTGGTAGCTTTCTATTATTAGAATGATTCAAAACATCATATTTTTTAATAAAAAATTATTAAATCCAACGATATTATATTTTTTATATTTATATAAAAATAAATTCATATAAATATATATTTATTTTAATTACATTTTATATAAATATAAATAATATATTTTTATACTATCACAATTTTTCTATTTTAATTTGCAGGGAAAAGGGAGGGCACAACAATATGAAGATTCAGTTTGTAAAGAAAATGGATGAGGCCATGTGCTTAATGCCACGCGTTTGATAAAGGGAGCTAGCAAAGTCCTGCAACCATTTTTTAAAGTATATGTTGCCCATCTAAACAGGGTAGCGAACAAAACAATAGAGACTTGCAGGTGGGGTCTGCCATGTGGTTGTTTAGACTTTTTTTTTTTTTTTTTTTTAGACTTTAGATTAAAGAATTTCGTCCATATTATTGTTAGCCCTGCTGCCCCACACCATGCAACAATTTTTTAGATTTTTTTTTTTTTTTGAGAAGCTAATTCGGAACTGAAACTAATCACTTTAGGTGGATTGGGATTATATATATATTTTTATTTAATTTATATTTTTAAAAAATATTTTAATATACATAAATTATTATTATTCTTTTATTAAATTTAAATATTATATTTGATAATTTTGAATATTAATATAAATAAAATGTATATGTAAATCAACTAAAAATGATATATATATTAATTTGTATAAAATTTAATTAGGACCTATAATAATATAATAAAATTTGATTAACATAAAAAAATTTGATGAAATTATTTCAATACAAATTTAAGTTTTGATGGGCCTCTGCATATAAATTTAGATTTTAAAAGAATTATTACTGATATATAAGAATAAAAAAAGATAGAACAACTCTCAAACTTAAGAACTAATCTTAAACCCAACTCAAAATTTATTCAGTATCAATAAATTTTAAATTCGGTGGTACTAAAATCATATGAGCGAAATGAATTAAAATTCAATTTTTAGTTGAGATTGGGAGGAATTCAATCATAATCTCATCTGAAAATCAAATTTGAATCTTTAAGATGAAACTCAATTTAAATTTAAATTTTTAAAAGATAATACATATATATATACTTTTAACTACAAATATTTTTATTTTCGTTTTACAATTAATAAAATTAAATTATATTTCGAAATTTATAATTATCTCTCCTAATATATATATTCTTCATGAATAAAAAATATATTAAAGATATTAAATAAATCTAATTATCAATTTACTCCACATACATTAGATTCTTCATTTTCATAATTATATATATACATTATATATAGAAAAATTATTATTGTTATTATTATTATCTCAATTTAATTTAAATTGATCTAGAAAATACTCTGATAAATAAATAAAAAATTGTTCTTAATTATGGGGCCATTCAAACTTGTGCTAGTGAACCCAAGACTTCAATTATTGGATGAACAAGTTTCTGAAATTATTCCTCTAATGGAATATTCCAGGCACATCATTACTTTTTCTTTAATTTAATTTATTTTAAGGATTCAAAAACTTATAGTTTTAATTTTTAAAATTTTAAAATTTGTTAATTAGGTTCGATTTTTAAAATTAATATTTAAAAAATATTTTTTTAATATATAGGTTGAACATGGATCAAACTGCAGAGTTACATTCATTCGGAAAAAAATTAATTTCAATTAATATGTGAATTATTTTAAAAATATTCTTATTTCGCTAAAATTAAAAATTAAACACGATTTGGGTATTATTGAGTTAAAGCTTATTCACGTATAATTATACTGTATCATTATTCACATGCAAAAAAAAAATAAAATTAAAATTGATATTTTATTTTAAATGATTATTTTTTTTGAACTATTGGTTAAAATAAACATGAATGATAAAAAAATATATATAATTCATTAGAATATATTTGGATAGTAAAATTAGAAATAAAATTAAAAATTTTAATTTTAATTTTTTAAAATTATAATTAAAATTATGTTAAAATTATAATTTTAATATTTATATCATATAAAAAATTAAAGTTGAAATTTAAATTTTATTAAAATTAGAGTTGATGGTGGGACATTACCACCAACTGTAATAGTGACCGGCGATAATTATGGTAAGATTGACATTGACGGTGGTGATAGTAATAACGGAATACTATCTTCGGGATGATAGTGATAAAGCCGGTGTCAAAGGTCGGTCATGACAATGATGGCGGCCAATGATAGCAGCAGTATCAATTCATTATGTCTATTGATAGTTATGTTAAAAGGACAGTATTGATAATTATAGAATTATAATTTTTATAATTTTTAAGAATTAAATTAAAAATTATAAAATTATTTTTCTAATTATATCACAATTTTATAAAATTATGAATATAATGCTAATTTTAATTTTAAATATGCTTTCAAATAATGAAATTAAAATTCAACCCTTAAATTTCATTTCCATGCTATCTAAACCGACTTTATAGTACTTGAACCTCTTCACTTTCTTTGTTTTAATGAATTGCAACATGAATCATGCACCCTACAAAATACAATATATGAAAATTAAAAAACAATTCTAATAATTAATAATAAAATTAAACTTTTTATGCATTTTTAAAATTAAACTTGGTAGCAGATAGAAGATGGCAAATAAGGGTGGAAACCTGAAATTGTCACCATTTGAATAACAAAATAATATCAACGATTGAAAGTGGAAGGTGGTTTTTAAGTTTTTTTTTTTTTTTTTTATTTGTTCATAGTAAAAAAATATATTTTAATCTAAATAAAAATATGAAAGTGTCTAGTACAAAATATCAAAACATAATTCTAAAAATTAGCTTAATTTATAAGTGAATTTGCTTTCCATATATTTTATTAATCAAAGTTCAATTTTTTTCATCAGGAATTTTTTCAATTTTAAATTTTTTAATCACATTTTAAATTAAAAAATTAGTATTGGGGAAATGGGATTTTGAACTTAAGTCTACTGCTCAGATCACATATATATTTAATATTGGACTGTATCTTTATATGCTAAATTATATGTTTTTTTTTTTTTTACTTGGGATGACAAAGTGCACATACTCATTAGAAACTCGCTCTAGCCTTCCCTAATCAAAGCGGGGAATATAAGAAATTGGGTGGGATGAAGAAAATTTTAAATTTTTTAGTTGGAATGAAAATTATGTGTCCCGTTCTATAATCTGTGTCAAACCTATTCTTTTTATCATTTTCCTAAATTTATCCTACATCACTCTATTCCGTTCCAATATATAGAGAGAGAGAAAATAATTTTTTTTATGAGTGATTGAAATAATAATAAAAATAATTATTAATGATTGATTATCAACTTTAAAAGCTTTCTTATTTTATTTAATTGAAAATTCTAATTAGTTAATAAAAATATTTAATTTTAAATAGGAATAAAAATATAAAATGTTTAATTTTATCTATTAGTTTAAAAATAAAACTTTTTAATTTATTATTTTTTTAATATTAGTATAATTCAATGTAAGATGAAAAAATAAAATATAAATTTTTACTTAGAAAAACCATGCCGATGAAAACTTTGTTAAAAAACAAAAAATAAATTTTCCTCAACTTTTTTAATAATTTTCAATTTATAGATAAAATATTAAAATTAGTAACTTAATAGAAAATATGTTTCATTTCATGACTATTTTCCAATTAAAAATTGACATTCATGTCTTTAATTTAATTGTTTAAATATCAATAAAAAATTTACAACAAAAATTTAAATTTTGATATCTTAGATAATTTAAGAGAGGGATGACTAACCACACTTCTTTATCGTTCATTTGAAATAAATGAATTACAAATGTAAAATTCATGTATAAATAAATTTCAAATATATTTTATTTATAAATAAATTCTCATATTTAAAAAGATATAATTTAAAATATAAAATTCAATTGAATTTTATATTTTGTATTTGGAACAAATCTATAATTAAGTTATTTTTTATTTCCTAAAATACCTTTAATAAAATAAATATAATTAAAATAAAATTATTAAAAATTATATTTTATATTTATAATTAAAATGCAATTAATAAATATAATAAAAAAATTAGTTGTAAGAAAAATAAATTAAAAAAGTAAAGAGAGAAAAAAAAATGTAGAAAGAGAGAGCAGAGAAAGAAAGAGAGAGTATCAATAATAAAAATGAAAGGATAAGGATATTTTTATTTTTAATATTATTTTATTAATTTTATAAAATTTAATTGAAAATTTTAATTATTTTGATAGAATTTGATTTAATTCTAATTTCATAAAATTAAATTTATAGAATTAAAATCAATATTTTCAATATTTCAAACATAATTTTAAAAAAATATGAATAAAATTTATTTATTCCAAATCCATTAACGTGACATGAGTAGAGTTTTTAAATGATAACAACCAGCTGATTTTTTTTAGTACTTATATTACCCTTAGTTATTTTTAAAGATTTTTAAATTTCCAACATTTATTTATTTATTTTTATTTAAAATTGCATGCCTTTCTAAAGTAAATTTCTTATTTATATGTGGTATAGGAATTTAATTTCATAAAAGTGTTAGATGCACAATAAATTAAAATGTAAAAATTATTTCCAAAAATTATATTTTTTCATATGTCAAATACAATAATTGAATTTTCTCAATCAAATAAAAATCTTGATTGCTCAACTAATTATATTGATCAATGGTGAATTCTTTTTATTCAACTATATCATTAAAAGCAAAAAGTACAAAAAAAAAAAAGTCTATTAAAAACTAATAACAATAATAATAAATAAAAATTAATAAATAGTATCAATACACTATAAAAACTAGTACATAAAAATAATACAAATTAAATTGTGAATTTTTTTATTTTTTATTTTTGAAACAGTATGATATCTGGCAGCCACTAATTCTAACTTTTTATTATTTGACCATTAATACCACTACAAATGATGATAAAAAACAAATAAAAATGCTTAATTTGGTTTTTCGAATAAAATTTATTTTGATATAACTCTATCTCTATTATATATATCATTATGGTAAATAATGTCATAATATATGTTATTTTATTAAATTATGATATTTTCAGTAATCTAAAAAATTTAAAACTCTTAATTGTAAATTTTTCTCTGTTTAGACATTAAATTGCACACAATTGTAGTTCATACACTCAAATAAAAGGATCTCACAAAGTTTAGATTCTCAAAATATTATTGTCTATTTAAATCTTAATTAGTAAAACAGTTTTTAATTTTTTTGAGCATCTAATAATTTTCATATTTATAATATTTTAAATTAAATTAATTATCTATACCATAGAAAACAATAATAAAAATTTTAAATAAATAAAGTAAACAATCGTGTTCGAGGGTTTAGAAGAAAAAACTCAAAAACTCTAATGCAAATTTCCGCAAATCACAATAACTAAGGGTAATATGGATGCTAAAACGTAAGAGTTTGGTAACTCACGTGTGGGGTTAAAAGGAGTATAAGGGAACTTCAAGCCCTATTTAAGAATTGAAATAAGAAAGGTAATGAATGAAAAATGAGAGTTATTTATTATTCGAGAGTTTAATTAGTTTGGTTAGTTTGGGTAAGAAAATATATTAAGGTATTAATTATTTTGTAAATTTATGTAAATATATATATTTTTAAATTGAGTGAGTAAAGAATTTCTCTTATTAGTATTAATAAATTAATATTATTTTATCATTAATATCTAATGTTATTTTTTATGTTTTAAACTTTCAAACTATAAATATTTATTAATTATTTTTTTTTCTTTTCATATCTCATAAATTAAAAATTATTTTTTTTTTCATTAAAAAACTCCCAAAGAAATAAGGGAGTGCGAATAGCCCTTCACAATATTACATGAATAAATGAAAATTCAGTAAATCTCATTAAAAAATAAAAATTTTCACTGATAAATTAAACAAAACAAAATAAAAATAATAATAACTATATTACTAAAATTATAGGAATTAATAGACTTATAAATATATGTATTTATTAAATAAATATTGTACTAAACCAGTAAAAAAGAAGAAGAATAGAGATAAATATATTCATAATTAATTGCATGGGCGAAACAAAAAATAATGATTTGAGGACAAAATATAATATGAAAAAAAATTAAGTTTACGAAAATATGTGTAAATATTTAATTTTAAAGTTGTCATAATATAAAAATATAGATAAAAATATAAGTAAAAAAAATAAAATTTTTAAAAATTTGGGAGCTATGTATACATATTTTTTTAAAAATATATAAAAATATGAGTAAAAAAATAAATTTTTAAAAATTTAGAGAGTAATATATATAAATCTTTAAATTTAAGGGGTAATATATACAAATATAAATAAAAAATAAATTTTTAAAAATTTGGATGGTTGTGCAACCCCACTTATACATTGGTTACGTCCCTGGTTAGTTGGTGTGTCTTTCAACCTCAAAATTGGAACTTATTGTTATGTATGTATGACTTTTGTTTGAGGGAATATTTATGACTTCTTTAGTTCTATTTATATCTCTTAATCTATTACAAGTATTTTTTGGTGACAGTAACATCTTAACTTGCCTTATGGTTTGTGATATATAAATGAGAACAACACCAAGGTTTGAAGTGCCCTATGGTTTGTGATATATAAATGAGAACAACACCAAGGTTTGAAGTTTCTCACACAAATATATAGCTATAGAATATTGGAATTGCCTTTGGTTTGTATAGTAACTAAGCTACTAATATGTTAGAAATATTGAAAATTTATATATTTTTAATAGTGTTAATTTCAAAAGTTAGTTATTGATATTAGAGAGTTCAGTAACAGTATTTTATATTTAATCGATGTGAAATATTTATTATCTGAACACTTCTCTTCAAGTGATAATTGGATAAATATGATATTTAATTTAGTTGACACTTATAAATTTATAATGAGAATTGAGTTGATTGAATTAAAGTAAAAGTCCAACACGGGAGAAAAGACGAATTTGAATGTCCATTATCAGGCAAAAGAAAATTTAAAATAAACCCATCACAATATGAAATTGAATCCAGAATATATCAAAAATTGAATGAAAAATTAAAATTTCAGTCTGAATTATGATAGAATAAAAGATACAAATTATTATTTCACATGTATGGATTAATTAGGTTTTGATATTATATTAAAAATATTGAGAGCTTATATATTTTTGTGAGTATTAACATAGTTTAATAATATATATAACATTTTATATTTAATTCATGTGAGATATTTATTATCTTAATATAATATATTTGAAATTGAAAATGAAAATTATTTTATGAATAGTAAAATTTAAATTAATGTTAGAACATTGTGAAATATTTATTAACTATATTTATGATCTTGACTATAGTTGTTTTATAATTCAAAATTTTATTTTAGGACATTAACCTCATTTTTGAGCTTCTTGCCTTTTGATTAACATAAAATCTAATAAAATGATTGAAATATAGTGATGAAAATATTATTAGAAATTATTTAATTCATTTTATCAAAATAGAGACAAAATATTATATTTCGTTTAATCGAAAGTTGAAATTTACAAGAAAAATAATACAGTACTAATTATTTTTATAAATAAAGTAATAGTTTGATTCTGAATTTTATTTTATTTTCTTTTTCTTTTTCTTTTTAAAATATATTTCTCTTCTTTGATCCATTGCATTTGGATGGTTTCTTGATAAGGCATCCAATGTTGTAGAAAATATAAGATGATATACATATACGTATACAGATGGATAGCATATCACCTACTCTATATATATTCTAATCATTAAATTAATTGGAATATTCTCACATGATTGGAACTAAGTTGCAAAAAAAATTTGTATTTTTATCAGCAACTATGTCTTTTTTTTTTAGTCATTATTATTATTTTTCAAATGTATATATATAAATAAAACTAACCCATAATCTAAATGGCATATCATCAACTTGCTTATAAATTATACATAAACAATTTTGCTTATGTGTTTGGTATTCCCAATTGAGTTTGTTACAAGTCAAATAGTATTGAGAACAATCACAAAAAAATGTTATCTATTAAAATTGGATAGCGTAATTATATTTAATTCATATGAGATTAATTATATATTAATATTTATAAATTTATGATAAGAATTAAATTGATAAATTTAAAAATTCAATAAGACGAAGAAATAAATTTGAAAATTTATCATCAAGCGAAAAATAATTAAAAGAAATTCATCACAGAGCGAAATTGATAATTTCACATGGATGAAAAATAATAAAAAAAGCTCATCAAAAGTAAAAATTTAAATTCTAATCTGAATTATAATTTAATAGAGGTTGGTACATGAATTATTTTTCCAATCTGATATCATATTATAAATGTTGGAGCTCATATAATTTAAGAGTGTCAACCTCAAAAATTAGTTATTGAGGTTGGATAGCTTAATTATATATAATCACAATATTTTGTATCTAATTCATATTAGATTAATTATATATTAACAGAATTTTTAATATAAAATTAAAAAAAATCATAAAAACTAATTTATTAAAATTAAAAAATTTATTATATATTAATCATTTAATATATATATTTATATTTAATTAATGTACAACTTTTTCTCATATTACATTCTTAATATTTCAACTTGCTCTCTTTCTTTTATATATATATATATATATATATATATATATATATATATATATATATATTCACTCACATTATTGGAACTAAGTAATAAATAATTTTTTTATTTTTCAAATCAGCAACTGTCTTTTTTTAATTATTATTATTTTCAAAAGTATATAATTTGATTCTGAATTTTATTTTATTTTATTTTTTAAATATATTTCTATTCTTTGATCTATTGCATTTGGATGGTTTCTTGTTAAGGCATCCAATATAGTAGAAAATATAATATATAGTCAATAAATTAATTAGAATATTCTCACATGATTGGAACTAAGTTGTACACAATTTTTATATATTTTTTTTTATCAGCAACTATATATTTTTCTAATTATTATTATTATTTTCAAAAGTATATATATATAAACAAGACCAACTCAATAATCAAAATGGCATATCATCAACTTGCTTACAATTGTGTATAAACACTTTTGCGTATGTGTTTGGTATTCCCACTTGCTGTCTCAGTGTCTCTTTCTTCAACATCTCAGCAGCATCTATTGACCTCTTGAACTTGTCCTTTAGAAAAATAAAATGTCCTTTCAGGTAAGCATTTGATCAATTCTATTGAAATCAAATTAGTTTTAATTCAAATAAATTAAATTAAAAATAATTAAACTGAAAATTTAAAAATTATACTGAATTAATATACATAATTAATCAAATTAAATTGAATATATATTTTTATAAGACTAATCGAATTGAATTGAACTGATATATTTTTAATTTAGTAATTCGATTAATTTAATATTTTAATATATATATATATAATTCAATCGATTTAATTATTTAAAATTTTTAATATAAATTAAATTAAATCGAATAAATTAAAATTTATAAAATTTTTATTTTCAATTATATTAACTTTTTTTTTTTTTTTTGCTACCGTTTACTTTTGGCAACTAATCATATATTATTGTCATAGCGGAGTGCTAAATTAATACTAATATATCAATAGTTGTAAATTTTAATTTTTAATATTTTAATTATAATTATAAATTATTAACTCATAAAATTTAACATATTATTTTAAAAATTAAATTTATCAAATAACTCATTAATAATTTAGAATTTAATCGCTAAGTATAAATTCTTAATCACGAATTGAAATAAAACCTAAATGTTATGATTTTAACATGTGATTGGAAGTTGAAACACCCATCTAAATGTTTTTTTTTTTTCCAAAAGTTTTTAATGAATAAGAAGAGGAAAAAACTAGCACGAGAGTGGTGAACCATAGGACAATAATTGAGAGAGATACTTACATCAATTATAATTTTTTGTTTTATTTTACGACATGTTTTTTATTTTTTATTTTTTTATATGACGTTTTATTTTTAAAAGATTTAATTATTAAAATATTTTAAAAAAATAATATATTTTATAAAAAAATATAATGTAAGAGATAAAATATAAAATGAGATAATTAAGTATTTAATTATTATTTAAATAAAATAAAAATCAAAAATAAATAAAATAAAGTCAAATAGAGGGGAGAAAATCACATGCTAATGCCATCATATAAGGAAGGACTAGCGCAACCATAAGTTGAAAAAATTTAAAATTTATTTTAATTATAATTTTTAATGATAGATGAGCTGTAAAATGTCCGTACTTTTCACGTGTTGACAGATAAGTCAATTTATTTTTGAATGGGTCCCATCCACCTAGACATTAAAATTAAATAAATAAATAAATTTTATTAAACGACAAAGTTTTTTCTGGGTGAAATGAGAGGGAGCTTATCAGCTTATTGGTTTGTCATTGTCTGTCACATGGATGGCATTTTAATCCGCTGGGTACTCGGCCTACGACGCTTCTGTTCAATTTATTAGATGAGGCCAAAAGTGTTTTAAATGAATGATACCGATTCAAAAACTCATAAACATAAAAAGTTAGAAAGATAGAGGTGTAATTCAATCAAATCGATTAATTTAAGAAAAAATTAAAATATATATAATTTGATATTTATTATATATATATATATATATATATATATATATATATATATATATATATATATGATAAAAATAAATATAATATATTTATTATTAAATTAAAATTTTATATAAAATTATATTTATTATGGTATTAATTCAATCATGTTAAATTAAAAATTATATATAAAATAAGTTATGAATATTCACTTGTTTAAATATTTATTCATATAATAAGATAATATGTAATAGAATTATAATTTTGGCATCGAGTAAAATTGAAACGAAATTATTAAATTTCTATTAATTTTTTTAACTCAAAAAGGTATTATTTTGATTAAAAATAAAAAAACTAATCCACTTGAACCGAAAAAATTAATTCAGTTCGATAAATTTACTAATTAACAGACTGATTTATTAATTTTTTAAATAATTTTTGGAGGACGGGTAAATGGCGATTGACCGAACTAATTTTTAGTTTGATTTTTAATTTTTTAATTCGACTGACCGATCTGATTTGATTTTGGGAACCATATTATTATTACAATATTGTGTTGATATTTTTTTCATTTAGAAACAGGTTTTTATTTAAAAATTATATATTGAAAAACAAGTTAAAAAGGGAAAGAAAAATCAAATTTTATGGTTTTATTTATTTATTTATGATATTACCTTTTTTTCATAAATTATTTTCTTGAGTAGTGTATTATTAATTAATTTATGTTACGGACTAATATTTTAAAAAATTGTATTGATCTCTTATAACATGAACTAACTATTAAATTCAATACATATTGAGATATAGTCTAATGATAAATACATATTATTTTGAATAATAGATTCAAAAATTGATTCTCCCTATTTGATATTAAAAAAAAATGAAAAAAATAAATTAAGAGGGTGTTTGAATAGAGAGTTAAACGCTATAAGCTGCGAAACTAGATTATTTTTAAAATTTAACGCAAATTTTAAAAGCTGGGGGAGGAGTTTTATGATTAACGCTCGTTTTTAATAAAACTGATTATTTTAACAAAACGCTTGTTTTTATCCAAACACCCCCTAAATCACATTTTGCTTATATGATTCTCATTTCTAAGGTGGTGATATTTGTTATATACAGTTATTGGCCCATAATGTTGTTAGGCCTGATCTCTGTGAAAACATATTTGGGCTTTATTTTGTCCTTTCTTTTTCCCCAAAGCTCCACTTTAATTACATAACATAGAGATTCAACAAATCTAATTATGCTTTTTCTCAAATTTTAATATTCCCTTGTTTCTTTTTTATTTGTGGTTTAAGATTTTTTTTTTTATTTATCAATTTAAAGACAAATAAATATTATTTTTATTTTTATCTATGCTACATGCTCAATTAATTATACTAACACTATACATGGCTAAAAGAGGTGAAGAAGACTGGAACATAAAATTTTTATCTAATGATATTTGTTAAGTTAGAAATTAGATGTGAAAAAAATATTTTATTTGGATGGGAAGAGAATTTAATGATGAAATGATATATAAATTCATATGTTTTAATTTAATTTTAGATTCTCAATAAAATAATAACAATAAAATGGACAATTTGAAAATAATTAGTTTCCTCTTAATCAAGTAGAAATTTTTTACACTCCATATTTGGGTGTAACCAATTTCAATTCTAGGAGAGGAATGATGGGACCAGCAGCGGATCAGGCCACTTAATTTTGCGGGACTGTAAAATAATTAATAAAAAATTCAATTAAAATGTTATTATTTAGACATGCAATACAATATTTTTAATATAATAAATATATATAAACTTATTTTTTATTCATCAACTTTTATTTCTCCAAATATTGATAAAATATTAAATACCAGCACATCATAGACATAATTTAATAATAAATATATATTTTTTCAAATAATATATTCTAGATTTATTCCCTATTCCCAATATTCCACGTACAAGGACCTAGAGCTCTTACACTTAACAGGCAATGAACACTGCACCTTAAAGATAATTTTTCCAAGGATAACAAAGAAAAGTCCTTGCTGTATTTGGAATTAACATACAAGGGCCTGTATCTCGAATTTCCCAATGACAGAGAGTGCATTGATTTTTATCTCTTTTATCAATATAAATATCAAACCAATGCGAATTTCCTTCCCATTGAAACAAACAATAGTACAGAGTAGTTCGCCAAAGATTGGGACGAAATGTAAACGTAAAGAAACCTTTATAAACCAGCAGTTTTTTGCCGAAATCGTCATCTTTTGATTTGCAATGGAATGTCAAGTCTATAGGATCATATAAATTGTTAGTGATGTTTACCGTCTTTCTATTTCGAAGAATCCCTGCTGGTTCTGCTTCACAAACACAAAATAATGGTATTATTGCTGTTAAAAACATAAAAAACATTGTCTTGGAAGGACTCATCATCATCATGTTTGTTTTGTTTTTGGAGGAATTAATCTATAGGCCTTTGCTTATTTATTTATACAGGCTTGTGAATGGGTAACTTAAGATCATATACTAAATGCTATATATATTGCAAATTTGCATGGTATTCTTTATTAACTTTACCATTTCATGATGATTGCATATATATGGTACATGATTAATTAATTTTATTTTCAAAAGTTAAAATTTGGGTTTTTGGAATAAATTGTACACATATAGTAATCTAATTCAAAATATTGTTATCAAAATTAGTAAAAAATTTATAATTTATTTAATGATAGTTATATATATGATTTTACATGTCACTTTTCACTTTTATTTTTTAGAAATACATAATTTTTTTACATAAAAAAATATCATAATAATGTTTTTTCAATTTTACATATTATAAAATAAATTTACTTTTAATTTTTATATTCTGTTCAATTTTATTTTAGAAGCAAACTTTTTTTTTTTATCAATTAACCAAATAAAAAATATTAATATTAATATTTCTCGATATATTTTGGAATTATTTGTTATTTTAATCCTATAATTTATTCAATTATATATATATATATATATGATTTATTAAGATACTTTAGTAAAATATATAATTAAAACATTTTCAATGAGCACGATTTAATTTTTTTTAAAAAATAAAATATTAATAGAATTATAATTTAAAATTTATTCGGTAAATTATCTTTCTTATTAATTTTTTTTTAAAAAAAAAATCTCAAGAATAAAGTAATCAAATCAAAATTTTTAAATTAAAAGGTAAAAGAAATTTATTTTGTAATATGTAAAAATGAAAATTTTATTTTATTTTTATACAAAAACTTTATATTTAATAAATATATTTTTTTAAAAAAATATAAATATCATTTTTAGATAATAAAAAATATAAATAAAAAAATAGAAGTAAATGGAACTTAAGACTTTATTTCGTTGTGGAAAATAAAACCTATTTTTCAGAAAATTATTCCAATAAAAGAAAATTAAAATTTGGTACTTAGTTATCAAAATTTTATAAATGGAAAATTTAAAAATAATTTTTCTAAGTTTTCAAAAATTACACTATATTATAAAAATCTATTTTGTTGATGTTTTTCATTCTCATTTAAAATAAATATTTATGAAAAATAATAGTTATATATTTAATAAAAAATAATCTTAAAAATAAAAATAAAAAATAGAGAAAACTTTAAATAGAAAGAAATCTATCATATTTTCTTATTTTTTAATTTTCAATTTGAAAAATAAAAATATGGAAAATTGAGAAATGAAAATGAAAACTAGAAAAAAAAAATACATAATATTTCTCATAACTAAACAAGGTTTAAATTTCTATTTCTTATTTTTTTAGCGCTTAAAAATTTACTTAAATATTCCTTTATAATTATAAAAAAGATTATTTATATATTTATTAAATATATTTTTATTATCAAAATTATATATATGTGTGTGAATTTAAAATAATAAAAAAAAATAAATTAAATTAAATTAAATTTTTTTATTATAAAAATTATTATCTAAATAATGTAATATGGATATTATAATCAAGTCTAATGATAAATAAAAAGGTGAAAGTGCTAAAAATAAAAAAAAGGATATTAATATTGCATTCATTATTTAAGCTAAAATTAATTAAAAATGATTTTAATAAGAGAAAAATGTGAATTTTAATATAATTAAGTTTAGTTATAATCTCAATTATGTAAGTGATAGGTTAATGTACCAATTTTCCACCCATCCAAATTCTTTTTAAATTAATTAATTTAAATTTATTTGTATTTATTTCTTGATATAGATTATACAACAATTAATTTATATATATACTATTAATTTTCTTGCACTATATTAAATTTGTATACATAATTAGTTAGATACACCAAGAATCCCTCAATTTTAGTAAGATGATCCCCCACAAATGATGGATTTTGTCCTGTTTTTAAATTTTCATTGAATTATTAAAAGAAATTTTAGTTAAATATTTTTTGTCACCTTTTAATTTTAAATTAAAAAAAAAAAAGAATAACACCTAATAATAATTATATTATTAATATTTGAAATATAATTTTAATTTTTGCCCCTCCCAGGGGCGGAATTATCCCCTAGGCTCTCAAAAATTTCAAATATATATATAGATGTAAATTTTTTAATTGGTCACTCAAACTTTTTAAATATATGTATATATACATGTAAATTTTTTAATTGGTCTCCAAAAAATTATATATAATTAATAGCACTAAAATTACATATAAATTTTTAATTGACCTCAAAAAAATTATATATAATTTATAATATTAAAATTTTCTATTAGTTTAACTTTGACCCCTCTAATAGCATTAAAATTATATGTAAATTTTTAATTGGTCTTCCAAAAAAATTATATAATTTATATGAGATGTCCCAGATTTTTAAGTCGAAGATATTTTAAATATTTTATGTGCATATGTAGGCCAAATTCAAATTATGGAATATAAGTAATAGTTAAAGGTACAAATATGAAATATGGAGTCAATTTGAATTATTTTAAGTACAATTTATATTTATAGTGAATTAAGGTTATTTTGATATTTTCACATATATTATAATTAATTGGACTTTTAAAGAATTTATATGATATATAATTAAATGTTGTGGTTATAGTATAATTTAAATAGAGTTAATGATTTATTTATAAAATAAGATATTTATGGGTTAAATTACTTAAATTAGTTAAAAGGAGGATTAGTGAGCAATTAAGTATTAAGGTTTTTATTCTCTTTTAGTGGTATATAAGTGTTAGTTTTTTAGAGTGACAATCATTAAGGAAAAAAAATATGGAGAGGAAAAAAAATAAAAGGAAAAACAAACTGTAGACTTGAGTTCATGAAATTATTGAAAGTTTTTTTTTTATTTTTTGGAGTTTTCTTAAAGATAAGAAGTAATCCAATTCTTCTAATATTTTATAATTGATTTGTATATATATTATTATGATTGTTGAATTATTAAAGGTTTTAGTTAGATTTTGAGAATTTATTTATAGAGCATGATAATGATAACTAATAAAAAATATATTTCTGAATTTTATTATTACTGGAGTTGATTTCAATTGATTTAATTAAATAATATAAAAAATATTCAGGGTTTGTAAATTGAGAATAATAAATTAGGGTTCATATAAGTGACGCAGCGGAATATCAATGGAAAAAGAAAATAATATTACAATCCGTTGATTCGCGCACGAATACAGAAAAATAATCTTTTATAACTTGTTGATTTTAGAAATACCAGGAAATAAGTATCAAAATTCGTTGATTCAAAAGAATACCGAAAATTGGAAGAAGCAACTTTCAAACAGAAAGATTATTTTTAATTCAAATCCAAAACTCCCTCAATCCTAAGGTTTACATAACTATATATAGGAAATAACTTTTAGAAAATCCTAAAATATAATATAGTAATTTATTCCCAAAAGGAAACAAATCACCATATTTACATAAATAAGGAAATAATTCAAAATTAACTTAAATAGAAAAATAAATCAAAACTAATACAATACATTAAATAACGCCTAAAACTAAGTTTCCTATTAAAAGTAATTAAGGAAAATAAAAATACCAAAAATATAGAAATACAAATATG
>CANXYC011244773.1:0-11746 GCA_948193065.1 Aleurites moluccanus | reverse complement strand
TTTAACTTTTTGGCTCGAAGAATTTTGAATTTGAAATTTTCTCGTCGCGCCCGCGACTTTTTGTGAGATCTTAAATTTCAAACTCTGCTGGAGTTTCTTCACACCTGCGACTTAGCTTGAACAGTCCTGTGAATATCCTTGGTCGCACCCACAACTGAATCATGTCGCACCCGCGACTACAACACACTGTTCAATCTGAAGCTACTGGATGTTTTGAATCTTGCAAACTTTATTTTCGCGCCTGCGAAGAATTTCGTCACACCCGCTACTTCACTTAGTCGCGCCTGCTACTGAATGATGTCACACCCGTGACTGAAATGCTCTGTTCATCTTGAAGCTACTGGATGTTTTGAATTTTGCAGACTTTTAATTTCGCGCCTGTGAAAAATTTTGTCGCACCCGCTACTTCACTTAGTAGCGCCCGCTACACTCTTGTGTCGCGCCCGCTACTGGATGGAAGCTGTTCACCTTAAAGCTACTGGATGTCTTGAGATTTTAGAACTTTAATTTCGCGTCCGCGACTGTAGAGTGTCTCGCCCGCTACTTTAACCTTTTCAAGACTGTGACTGGATATGTCGCTCCTGTGACCAAGCTTGTATCCAATGTCGCACCCGCGACTACACCTGGTCGTGCCCGCGACTAAGCAGCATCCTGCAATACTTCAGAGAATTGCTTGGAGATTCTTGCACATAATCAAACAAACTTATTAGTCCAATAGTTTGTTGTTTGTAACCATCAAAATGAGTATGAAGAAGACCTTAAGGTGTAACAAACAGTTTCAATAAGTGGATATTTAGAGGCAAGATTAGCATATCGTGGATTTGGCTTAAATATATTATTTTTTGAACGTGTGATAATACCTTCACGTTGGGAATCTGAGGTGGTATTACTACTTGGAATGATAGGATCAGGTGGACAAGTTGGTTCCAATTATGAGGCAACTATATCTGTTTCTTTAGAAGATATGAAAGTGGTTCCATTATGAAATAAAGAGGGAGAGGCAGAAACAAATAATGGATCTTGTAACTTATTATCCTATTATAGTAGACAATCACTCCGAGAAGAACTGTGCTCCTTAGATGAAATGATAGGTGATGATTGGGGCTGACTTCGTGGATAGCTGGTCAAGTTGGCAAGTTGATGAGGGACATGAAAATGAGGCTCGTATATGGCAGGTTCAAAAGTTGAGTTTTTGGTGTCTAAATTAGGATTGATACTAAGTGATGAGAATTTCAAAAAGGGGAATTTAGATTCAACAAAAATAATATGTATTGAAACAAATACTCTTTTAGACTCAATTTCTAAACATTTATATGCACTTTGATTCAAAGAGTAAGCGATGAATATACATGGCTTAGATTTGGGCTAGGTTTTATGTGAGTTGTAAGGTTTAATCCATGGTTAACATAAGTAATCGAATACTTTAAGTTTAAAGTAATTCGGTTGATCAAGAAATAGGCATTCAAAAGGTGATTTGTTGTTTAGAATGGGTGTGGGTAAAAAATATGTTATGTAAACAGCAGTAGCAAATGCTTGTGGCCAATATTCTTTAGGCATTGATGATTGATTTAACAAAATGAAACCTTTCTCAATGATTCATCTTTATGAAATTCCATTATGTTGAGGAGTGTACGGAGGTATTTGAAGATGTCCTATTCCATGAGAAGCAACAAAACTTTTTAGTTTGATATATTCACCACCACCATATGAGTAGATGGTTTTTATTTTCTTATCAAAATAACTTTCAACCATGGATTTAAAGGTAGCAAATAGAGAAAAGACTTCGAACTTGTGTTTTATGGGATAGAACCACACATACTTTGTATAATGATCCGCAAAAATGAGATAAAATTTAAAACCTTCAATGGACACTATAGGTGTTGGTCCCCAAACATCAGAGTATCTGAATTCTAAAGGTGAAGAACTTTTTATGGTGTTAACAAAAAAGGGCAATTTATGACTTTTATTCATCAAACATGCATTATAATGTGAATCAAAGGAACCTAATGTAGACAAACTGAATCTAAATAAAGTTTGTTTCAAGACTTTATTGGAGGGGTGACCTAGTCTTTGGTGCCAAATGGTGTTTGAGGTAGAAGTGTTGGCCATTGCTTTTAGTTTCAGATTGAAATTTTGATGAGTAAAAGTATAGATATCACCCTCATTCCGGCCTTAGAGCATAATTTTCCCTAAATGCATATCTTTCACAATAAAATAATCAGGAAAAAATTAAGTTGAACAACTGTTAGCTTTACATAACTTAGCCACTGAAATGAGATTATTGGTATATTGAGGAACTAAAAGTGCTTTCGAAAGAACAAGTTTAGAGTTTGGGAGTAAGATGGAACCTATTTGAGCAATCTAAAGATTCTTACCATTGGCAATACTAACACCATATGTCCCATATTCAAAAGTTATTGGTACAAAGTTGTTGGATATAGGAGTCATATGATTGGAGGCGCTAGAATCCATTATCCATGTGGAAGCATTTGTTTGATTAGCAATATTTGTTGTAGGTTGTCCAAGAATACTTGCTTTTGCTTTAAAGCAATTTTTAGCAATATGTCGAGGTTTGCCACAAAGCTGGCAGATAACATTATGTGATTTGGAAAAATTATTGAAACAAGTGATTTATATGGCTACTGGTTCTAAAACCTGTTGACATTCGAATTCTTTTGGAACCTTGAGTTTCCGTTTAGTGAACGTTTTATCATATTAGCTATTAAGATATTTGAATTTATAACATTGTTATTCTTCAAAATAAAGTTCTCATGTTCAATTAATTTATCCCGTAATTCTTCAAAAGATATTCTAACTTCTCGAGCTTTGATTGCTGCTCGAATGTCACAAAAATTATCATCCAAGCCATTCAAAATAGTAATAACTAGATCATCATCATCAACAGAAGATCCATTGATTGCAAGCTCATCAGCAGTGCACCTAATAACTTGTAAGTAATCTGAAACAAATTTTGCCCCTTTTGAACTTGTGATAAGTCATTCTTTGAGCATTATAACTCTAGATCTAGTTTTATGTGCAAAAATTGAAATAGCTTTGTTCCAAGCTTTGGCAGAGGAAGAACAAGAAGCAATCAATGGCATAATTTTTTCAGATAGAGAAGCTATAATAGCATGACGGAGTAATTGATCTTGTTGAAGCCATATGAGATAGTATGGATTTGGTACAATTTTTGCTTTGTCATTGGTTATTGTAGGAGATAATTTAGGTGTTGAACCATTAAGATATCCTAGAAGACGATATCCTGTCAGTAAAGATTTAAACTAAGCTCTCCAAGAGACATAGTTGTTTGAGTTTAGTTTGATAATCAACTATGCAATGGTGCTATAACATTGGGTCATTGCAGTATGTTTGTGATATTGGTGGTTAGTTGACTTGTTTGTGAAGGAGCAATATTAGAGTAAGATGAGGTAGAATTTACCATTGGAAATAAGTTAAAATCTCGGTTGAGTTATGGCTATGATGCCATTAAATAATTTAGACAAAGAAAAAAATAATGAGAAGAACTGTATTCCACACAAATGAATGATTAAAACATATATATTAATAGCAGTATTGAGATTTACACAATAAATATACAACTGAAGTATAAAATTAGAATAACATAATTATAATCTCATCTCTTATTATTAATAACTAAAAATATGAGATAAATATAACAACTATGACTCATCCTTATCCTTAGTCATATACTTTACAATGATCTCGTGTTTTGATGAGTTAGAGGCTTCAGCCTTCGCTGGATCCATACTTGGCTACATGCAAAATGATTTGAGTCATTGTGATACAATCTATTTTGGAAGCAAGGACTGGATCATTAGACTTGCAGTCGTAATGGCTTCATTGGCAACGGCCATGTTGTTGGTGGGGCAGTCTTCTAGAGGTAGGATCTAGTCTCAATAATAGTTGGCCTTAGAGACAGGGACCCACTAGAAAAAGGCCCATCAACAATAAAATTGAAGTATATAAATTAAAAAATAAGGTATCCTAATAATATGAAGTTATGTGTGCTTGCGCAAGTAAAAGAGTCGAGCCAATAGCCACATCTAAAAATGTAGGGCAAGTGTTCCCATTTTTTTTTTTTTTTGTTAAAGTATGAATATTAAGGATTAAATCACAAGTTATATATATATATATATATATATATATATATATATTTAACCTAGTGAATGCTTTGGTTTTTTATATGAATAATTTACTTTTAATAGTACGATATAGTAATTTTAAAAAATAAAATTTAATAATAATAATAATAATACATGATGTACCAGTACAATCCAATAAGTAGCTAGTAGCGAATTTCTTGGGGGCAGCGGTTACCCCCAACATTTTTGAAAAACCCCTAATATATATATTATATATTACTAAGAAATCATAATAAATCTTATTGTTCACTCTCTAAAATTCTTATAAAAAAATTATACTGCCCCCTAAAAATAAAAAAATATATAAAAAAAAAATTTGTGAAAAATATGGAGAAAATGATATTCTCGGAATGAAGTCAATTTCGTAATAACAAAAATTCTATTATAATGGAATAACATTATCGAATTGATATATTTTTAATTGTAATAGAATCATAATTATCTAGGAAATAAAGAATTGATATAAAGAAGAGGTAATTGAGTTGTTTATTTTTAGCATATGTTTAGATTATATGAATAGTTAGCTACAATAAATTTAATATTAAAAAAAATTATTTACTTTCAAATAATTTTAATCATAAGATTTTTCTGAATAAGAAAAATTATATTTAAAAGTTTAATGAGAACTTTTCAAATTTAATATTAATTAAATTTGGATTTGTGAAATGCATCAATAATTTCATATTTATATTAAATTTTTATGAATGTAAAAAAGTTAAATATTTAATATTTTGATAGATTAATTCCACTTGTACTAATTTTACTTATGTACATATACTTTTTTATAAAAAAAAATATCAAAATAAAATTACACAATAAGAGAGAAGATAATTTTCTTATTAACTCATTAATCACTTATATATACGGTGAAAGACAGTTAAAAAATTTAAAACTAATTTTATTATTGATGTATTTATTGGAAACAAAAATTAACAGATAATTTATAATGCCTGATATTGGTAGATTCATATAGAGTCACAATTTTATTTTATATTATTATTTTATTTAAAAATGCATGAATAACATTAATTCTTTTATTGAAAACTATAAATATTTCCTTTTGATGTATAACATATATCAAAATATGAATTTTTGAGAGTTTTTTGTGAAAGTCATTTTTACCCTAAACTTGTGGGTTGTGATCCGCCACTGCCAATAATTCGGTAACTTAAAAAAAAAATGCTATGAGTATTTGATGAATATATGCCCTAGGTCTTAGACACAACACCAAAGTCAATTACAAATTTAGATTTGTTTTTAGGGCTATCTCGAGTGCAATATGTACATATTTTTTTTTAGTATTGAAGAGATAATTAATCTTAAATTTATTATTAAAAAAATATACACTTACTATTAAACTATATTTCAGTAAACAATAAACTCCTATTCGGTAAATAATAAATTCCTATTCATTAAACAATGGTATTAGTTAATAGCCTCTATTTTTTAAAAAAAATAATACTGTTAGCTCTCTTGGATTTGATGTTAATTTTAATGATAACAAAACATCTTAATTGTGTAAATTGTGCTAACAATTTGTTTAAGTTAGTCAAAGCATGAGAAATTATGACCAAAGATTATTTGTAGAATTAACACATTTTGTAAGAATGTTGTAATACCCAGTACTTGAAGCGTTAGAGTAGATATGTGTTCATTCATATTTGTTTGTTTAATAAATATTAGTGTGTGTGTATTTATATGTACATAGTAGATAATTTAGAATGTTATGTTGAATATAGATTACTCCTATAATGATTATATGTTGAGAGATGATGAATTATGATTGATTTTGAGGTGCTAACATGTGTATGTGTAAGTTGATTGAGTTTGGATAAGTTATAATGGAAAAATATGAGAGATTCTCATCGGCAACCCTTTCACGGGCGTGAAACATAATTCACGACTGTGAGAAAAGTTTCTGTGTAAATTGACTAACTCTTCATATTCGTCTTCATGGCTGTGAAAAAATTATTCGAACCCAACGTGAGCAGTGGTCTTCACAGCCCTGAATCCTCTTCACGGGCGTGAAGATACGAGTCTATAAATATCTGATTCCATTCTTCATTATCATAACTTCATTTATTTCGTTCCCTTCTCTTTTTTTCTCCATAAATACACTTTACCCACCTATAAATTCATTAAATTCTCTTCTCAAATACTTATGTCATCTCCATTAACATAAAAAACAAGGATTAAACTACTAAGAAACATCAACATTTCAACTTCTCAATTATTCTCCAATTCAAAATATTTGTTCTAAACTCAATTTTAGATCAAGATAAGTTAATACATGGTTAGAATATATAAATATAAGTTAAGTGTAGATGTTTAAGAGTATCATTAGTATTTATTATGGATTATAAGTAAGATATATATGGATTTAGGATTTTGGGTGAATAGTAGTTATTCCTCCTAATCTTTCACATGTTTTTTAATAAGTGATTAAATTGATGTTAGAAAGCATATTAGAATTCTAAAAGATGATTAGAATCATAAGAATTTACCATGTATGAACATTTTTAGGCATAAACCCTAATTGTGAGTATTTAAAAATTTGACATAGGAGATGAGAACTCAAGAAAATGGAGAAGATTATTGAATGTACAAGTAATTGAGGGAAATACAAAAATAATTTGCTTTGAGTTAAGTATAAACATTGCATATGCATGTTGTTTCCTTGAAATTGAATATTCAATCCTTCGTAATGTACATGTATAGAATTCTCATGTTATGAAATATTGTATTGTTAATCTATTAAATGAATTTTCCATGATGATGACTTACGATAAGGTAGCAAGTCTACTGATACGTTCTGATAATAATGTGTTACGATAAGGTAGCAAAGCTACATATGCGTTTTGATGATGATGACAGTTCTATCACATGATTTGATAGTATTATTCGATTGTGAGCACTTATGTTCTTGTAAGCATAACCTTATGAAACTTACATACCTATGTTCCTTTGGCTTGACCTTTGCATTGCATGTTTATATCTTACTGAATTGAAGGCTCACTCCTCGTCTGTGGATTTCAAGTGATAGTGTAGCTCAAAAGGGAGCTAACATAAAAGACAAAGCTTCTTGATTCATTCCTCCAGGAAGATTCTATGTAATTCTTTTGATGTATATTATTTTCTATTATAGTATTTATATGTATGAAGAGTATACTATAGAGTTCCATAGTTAGATGTTGAGGATGATAATATTTTGATGTCTAAATTGATACATTATAGGTTGCCCTTGTTCCTTATTGATGTGGGATGTATCTTTTGATCTGTAAGAAACAAGAGAAAATCATATGATGATGTATGAAAATACATGAATGATAATTATATGATTCATATAAATGAGTATACATGATTATAATTATGTATGATGTAGATATATATTATGTATAAGATCCAGGATATGAGTGTTCTATGAGTTTATGGTGGCCTTAAGCCTACTGTTACCCTAGGATTGTTGTAACACTGGAGACGAGGTGTGACAAATGCATATGCTAAGGGGAAACATATTTGAAGAATATAACTTTTTAGAAATGAAGTTGCAAGTTGCTGAATTTTAGTGTATCGCGGGTGCGACTCTAGAAACAAGGACAATCGCAGGTGTAACAAAGTTAGTCGCCGCCTTACAGAGATCCAAGTAGCAGATGCAACTCATAATAATCGCGGGTGCGAAATTAAATTAAGATCTTGTCAAGAGATCTAGTAACCTCATATGAAGAGTGTCTCTTCAGTAGTGGGCACGACGTATGGGAGTTGCAGGCTCGACAAGTCTAGTCACGGATACGACTCACGTAAAAACTAGTAGTTGGAAAAGCTGTCAACTGTACTTTTTGGCATTAAATGAGGCCAAACGATTATATTTCATCCAAGACTATAAATATTAGTTGGTGGGAAGTTTAAACATAAGAGAATAACCAAGAGGACAATAATTGAAAATATTTTCCATCAATTCATTCATGTTTATGGCTTAGAGAGCCTATTTTTTGTAAAAAAAAAATTTTTGAGCTTTTAACTGTAAGTCTTTGAGTTGGTTAAGACTCATTGATTATTTAAGAGTTTAGAAAAAAGTAAAAGGGGATTTTGCTTCTTCTCATCTCTTGTAATTTTATAGGTTTGAGTGTGAGTCTTAGAAAATACTTGTATAGGTTTGAGTGTGAGCTTTTGAGAAAATACTTGTATAAGGTTTGAGTGTGATCCCGTGAAAACACTTGTAAAGGTTTGAGTGTAAGCCTAAACACTTGGGTTTGATCTTGTACCCATAAAAGGATCGGAGTAAAATACTCAAGCGTGATCTTGAAGAGTGGACGTAGGCAAGGGTTGGCCGAACCACTATGAATCTTGTGTTTGATTCTCTCTTCCCTACACTCTTTATATTTTACTCATTTATACATGCATATACATTCATTGTTGAATTGGTTTATTTGCTTTCACTATTTTAATTTGTGATTAATTTCTTATTTTATCAAACAACCAATTCACCTCCCCCCCCTCCTTGGTTACCAAAGGGACTCAACAATTGGTATCATATCCCTTTCACTTCGGATTTAACCATCCAAGAGTATATCCAATGGCAACTAAAAGATTGGATATTATTGTAGGAGGCTCAACAATTAGACCACCCTATTTTGATGATACCGACTATCCATACTGGAAAAATCATATGAAAATATTCATGGATAGAGATGGCATTGATTTGTGGGATATAGTTGAAGAAGGGCATACAGTTCTTACAAAAATCGTAGATGGTTTTATGATCATAAAGCCCAAGAGCGAATGGATGGCTGTCAGAAATAAGGTCAATGGGAGAAACCGAAAAGCAATGCATACTCTATATTGTGCATTGAGTAGAGAAGAATATGGAAAGATCTCTCATTGTATTTCAACCAAACAAATTTGGGATACATTGGAAAATACTCATGAGGGAACCAATAAAGTCAAGAGTAAAAAAATTCAAATTCTTATACATGAGTATGAGCTCTTCAAGATGTTTCCAAATAAAAATATTTCAAAAATGTATAACAGCCTTATATTTATCATTAATCAAATAAGGAAGCTAGAAAAGAACTACTCTAAAGAAGACCTCAATTGTAAAATCCTTAAAGTTCTCCCTAAGAAGGATTGGGAAGTAAGGGTCACCTTCATTGAAGAAGCAAATGATTTGAGCACCCTCCCAACCGACAATTTGTTAGGAAAGCTTCTCACTTTTGAGATTATCTTGTCTCAAGGTAAAATTGAAGAAGAGAACATAAAGTTGGCTTTTATTGCTTCAAATGAGACATCCTTTAGTGAAAGTGATGAGGAGGAGATTGAAGACGATGAGGATGATGACATGGCTATCCTCACACTAAAAATAAGGAATTTAATCGTTAAAAACAAGAAACCAAATAGGAAGCAAGACCAACATAGAAGCAATCAAATAAAATACTTCAATTGTGGTAAATCGGGGCACATCAAGCCGGAATGCCCAAAGCTAAAGAACAAGAAGAACTTCAAGAAAAAGGTTTGGCAGCTACTTGGGATAACTCAAGTGATTCGGATGATGAAGCAAGCAAGGATGAGGAGGTCAATCTTTACTTAATAGCCATTGAGGAGGACACATCTTCTAGTGAGGTAAGCAATTCTAACTTCACTAATAATGATGATGATGCCATGCAAATTTTAAAGTCTTTACTTTCAAAATATCATAAGTTGTAAGCTAAATATGATAAGTTGAAAAAAAATGTCCAATAAGGTCTTAGATGCATGTGAAAATCATAAAGAAGTGATATCTAAGTTAATTACATCTAGTAATGAATTAGAAAAGACCTTTAATCTTAAGACTAAAAAATGCAATGAACGTAAAAAGGAAAATGAATTATTGAGAAGTAAATTGAATTCTCATAATGATTGCATATCCAAACTTTGCAAAGGCAAAGAAAAATTGGATGAAATTCTTAAGTCCCAAAGATGTCCAACCATTAAGCATAGACTTGAAGGTGGTGAGCCATCCATCTCAAAGACTATATTTGTCAAGACATCAAATCATAATACTTATATGCCACATATGCCTCCACACAAGGTCATGAAACCTAATAATGACATGCCTAAGGCATGGGGTCAAGGAAGACCTTCATTTGCATGTATTAGACCAAGATTATACCATAAGCCAAAAAATGATTTTCATCTTAATATGAGGTGTCATTATTATGGTAAAATTGGTCACTTGAAATATAGATGTCATGTTAGAAAATTGCATCTAGGTTACATTAATTTGATTGCTCTTAATGCCAACCCCATGGACCTAAAGAAAAAAGGGTACCAAAAGTACATTCTTCTACCTTTTCTATGCATAAATTTTTAAAAAAGAATGATGGAATAAAAATGGTCTATCAACCTCTACATAGGAGAAATGGTGCAAATAAAGCCTATGCATATGGAGCATATGAAAATGGAGTGGCACTGTCACACCGTAACTCCAGTGGTGCGACGGTCCTAGGGCAAGGGTAGGCTTAAGGCTACCATAAACCCGTAGAACTCTCATATCCTGAATCTCATACACATTTCATGTCTACATCATATATATATATATATCATTCAAACATTCATTTCATAGATTTAAATAAGAACCATTCATACATATAAGCTTATCATTAAAAAATTTCCTCTTGTTCCTTACCGATCAAAAGATACTTCCCACATCACTAAGGAACAAGGGTAACCCAAGTATAATAATTTAGTCATCAAAATATTATCATCCCCAACATCTAACTACGGAGCTCTAGAGTATACTCCTGATACATACAATACCATAATACAATTCAATAAATATATACATATATATCAAAATGATTACAATGAAAGCTTCTTGGAGGAATGAGTCAATAAGTTCTATCTTCTAAATTAGCTCCCTCACGAGCCACACTATCACCTGAAATCCACATAAGAGGAGTGATCCTTCAACTTAGTAAGATATGAACATGCAATATAAGGAAATCCATCAATCCAAAGGAAAGGTCAATCCATATAACATGGTAAGAAAATATCAAATGGTTAGGCTTTCAAGAACATAAGTGCTCACAATCAAATAGCACTATCAAATTACATGGTAGAACTACAGAGTGCGTCAGTAGCCTTGCTACCTATCACAACAGAGCGCATCGGCAGTCATTGCTACCTTATCGCAAATGCATGCTTGGTCAGGCATACGCCTAGAGCTCATGGTCCCCTCTAGGTGGAATATTGATAAAAATCCTATCAGCTAGGTTCCTAAAGTGCACAATGGACCAATGAATTTACTCTCATTGGGAAGAGCATTCTATCCATAGGGTCTTATGGTTTCAATCTCATAAGAAACATATTGGTCACAAGACCATCAACATATAATACAAATTCAATCAAGTAACAAATGGTTTCATATGAACTTGGTCCAAGAAAAGATGACCAAGTCATTCACAAGATAAATATGGTAATCACATGAAACAATTATCATAGGTTTGAAAATATCATGAAACTTTAATTAATAGATCATTAATACAATGTCATAATTAAGAATATTATGAAGGCTTGGACAATCATATCAAAGAACCAATATGTATATG
>CANXYC011244770.1:0-12365 GCA_948193065.1 Aleurites moluccanus | reverse complement strand
AATTGGAGAAAAGACTGAAATTTGCTAAAGAAAGAAGGAAGAAAAATCGTGGAAATTGTTGGCTGGGTTACTGGGGTTAAATAGGCCTCTGCCCAGAAACACGCTGCCCAGCTCGCCAGACTGCCTCGGCAAAGCTCCCTCGCCTAGCCAGCTCGCCATCTTTGATCCGGCATTGTTGCCTGGCGTATGCTACCTCGCGTATGCTGCCTCGCCAGACTTTCCTCGCAATTCATCCTCGCATAAACCACCTCGGTAATGCTCCTTCGCCTATTCGCTTCTTTGCGAACTGCCACCTCGCACATCTCTCTTCGCACAATGCCTCCTCGCATAGTGCCTCTTCGCCAACTGCTCTTCGTCTTAGCTCTTCGCCAAAGCTCCTCGCCAAACCTCTTCGCGACTTCGCCATAATGCCGCCTTGCACTGCCAGCTTGCGAAATGCCTTCTCGCTTAATGCTGGCTCTCCACAACCAACTACTTCTAAGTTAAACTCTTGTCTGAACATCCCACACTAAGCCAGCTCGCAAATGAGCTACACTAATCCAAACTCATTAATTCTTCTTGCCACTTAAAATCAACAGATAGAAGCACAACATATCTGAATTTCATATCAAACTAATCAACACTCAGACAGTGGTGACTCTCCAAAAGTCACCCAGACTCCTGCATCAAAATCCAACCGAACAGCCCTGATACAAAACACTCTCCACTGAGGTATACTTATCCAAAAATTCTAAATTTTTTACAGAAATCATCTCAACACACACAGAAACATTTTTCATGTTTACAACTTCAACAAATTCTACCTCAGTCATTCCCAGAAATTACAAACACATACTGCATTCCTGCAGGAGTTCTCATTCGAACCAGCCTTGCTCAAATAGACACAACTTATCACATACTCAGAATCTTATCAAACCATTTTATAGAATTATGGTTAAAACATAAATTAACAACTTTCATATTTTACACTTTACCCAAATATGTTTTTAAGAGCAAGTAATGGCCAACACTGAATCCTGCTGCAGTCAAAGCAAAAATTTCTGAAATTTCCAAACTTCTCATTAGAATTTCAAAATTCTCCAAACAAAATAAAATTGATAATTACACTACAAAATGGCAGATATTACAGGCAAATTATAACTAAATCTCCGAACTTTCGTATATCACATTTTAGTCCAAAATCTTCTGTAATTTATTCAGTCAATTCTGTCAGGAATTAGATTTCAAAATGGGAAATTAATAGGCTTATTTTAATTTATACTTATTTATAAAAATATTTCTGGAGTCATTCTGTAACCCCGACCGACCAATTTTCACTTTTCACCTTAAACTTTCATTTATTTACGGTTTTGCCATTAGTTACTTTTTCAGTATTTCTAAATGATTTTCACTTCTTTATTTTTACCAAAATTATACATAAATTATGGTGAACTTTTACCCCCAGGTCAACTTCAGAAATTCTTCTATTGACCGGACATCTCATTTTTCGGCAGTGTTCCCGACACCGCTGTTTTTCGGAAAAGTATCAAGTTGGCTTTCTAACTGTGTCTCTAAAATTATTTCCCATCATTTCAAGACTAATGAACCACAAACTGAGAATTAATTCATGTATGTGAGTTAGGAATTTATAGGGTATTACACTAACTCAATTAACACTTATTCAGTAACTAAACAACAATTACTTAGTAACTAAACCCTTTTGTTTCCTTTCCATTTTCTCCTATAATATGTAACAATACACCATTCAGCTCTTTCCTGTCCCCAAGAAAGAGAACAATCAGGAAATTGAGCAGAAATAAATGAGTAATCTTCCCAAGTCGCATCTTCTATAGGTAAATTCCTTCACTTAATTAATCCATACAACACCTCTTTGTGGTCTCTAGTTATAGTTCTGGTCTTGAGCACCATTTCAGGTTCTATTACTAGTAACTCTTCCTGCATAACTGGAAGGTCCAGTAGTAGTGTAATCTGGTCTCCCACTTCTTCTTAAGCAGAGAAACATGGAAAACTAGGTGAATAGAAGAAGCAGGTGGTAATTGAAGTTTATAGGCCACCTTTCCAACCCTAGTCACAATTTGAAATGGCCCATAATACTTTCCAGAGAGTTTCAAATTTTGTCTGAGAGCTATAGAGGCTTGTCTATATGGCTGTAATTTTAGAAAAACCCAATCTCTCACTATAAACTCCATTTTTTATCTATGTTTGTCCTGCTGCTACTTCATTCTATTCTGAGCAGCAACCAAATTCTCCTTTAGTGTCCATAAGCTGTTGTTTATGCTGTAGAAGGTCCCCCACTGCTGCCACCTTAGAAGAATCAAGAAGAAGAATAGGAGGAAATGGTGGAGGATAACCATAGATAGCCTCAAAAAGGGACATTTTTAAGGCATTATGGTTTGAGAAGTTGTACCACCATTCTGCTAATGGCAAATACTTACACAAGGCCTTAGGTTATAGATGAGTCATGCATCTTAGGTAATTTTCAAGGCATTGGTTAACTCTCTCAGTTTGACCATAGTCTGTGGATGGTAGGCTGTGCTATAGCTGAGAGTAGTGCCTAACAAGCTAAAGAGTACTCTCCAAAAAGTGCTTGTGAAAATTCTGTTCCTTTCTGAAACTATGGACTGTGGAGCCCCATAAAGTTTAAACACCTCATTTAGAAATACTTAAGCCACTGCTATAGCTATAAATAGGTAAGTCAAGGGTTGAAAATGTGTATACTCTGTAAACATGCATACTACCACTAAAATAGTGTCCTTGCCCTTGTACTTGGGTAGTTGTTTAATGAAATCCATGGTTATATATTGCTAAGCCTGAGAAGGAACAAATAAAGGCTACAATAAACCTAGATAGACACAGTGCTCAAGTTTACATCTAGCATAGGATTCATATTTTTGAATCCAATTCCTAACCTCCTTTAGCATACTAGGCCAAAAGAAGTGCCTTTGAAGCCTAGCATAGGTGACCTGTATACCTAAGTGTACAACCAAAAAACTGTTGTCATATGCTTGTATAAGTTGTTGCCTAATTTACAACTTATTTTTATACAGTAATACCCTATTCCTCAGCTGAAAACCTGGGTGAGCTTCCTTGTATACTGCCAATTGTGTCATTAATTTAGTGGCTTTAACATCCTAGTCATAAGTGCTCTGATACCAAATGTTATTCATCCAAGCAGGCCCTACCTAAATTTGGAGAGAATAATTGTTGTTGGATAGCTGCTGGTTACAAGAAGCTTCTTGGAAGTTAGTGGCTGTCACTAGGTGTTGCAGATTAATATCTCTTCTTGAAAGGGCATTTGTAACCTTGTTTTCAGACCCTTTTCTATAAATAATTTTGTACTCCAGCCCTAATAGCTTAGAAATTCCCTTTTGCTGTAGGTTGATGTTCAATCTTTGCTCTATACTTAATCCTCTCATAGTCAGTTTTAATGAAAAATTGACCTTGCTCTAGGTAATGTCTCCATTTGGAGATTGCATAAGTAATAACCAGTAATTCTTTTTCATAGACTGATAGTGAACTGCTTCTTGGGCCAAAAGCTTTTGAGATGAAGATAATGGGGTGGCCCTGCCGCTGTAAAACAGCTCCCATGCCTCAGTTGTTGGCATCCGTCTCAATGGTGAAGGGCAAAGAGAAATTAGGCAAGGCTAAGACAGGTGCCTCTATCATCCTATTTTTAAAGTCTTCAAAAGCTTGCTGGGCTGCTGGATTCCATTTAAAAGCTTCCTTTTTCAACAAATCAGTTAGTGGTTTACTGATTATTCCATAGTGATAGATGAACCTCTTGTAATACCTTGTCAATCCTAAAAATGCCCTCAAATCCTTCACTGATGTAGGAACTGGCCATTCTGTCATGGCTTTGATCTTCTTAGGGTAAGTAGCTACCCCTTGCTCTATTATTATATGACCCTAATAATCTATTTGTAACTGAGTAAAAGATCATTTATACAACTTAGTGATCCAGGTTTTATTCTTTAGGAATTGAAGGACAATTGCTAAGTGTTGTAGGTGCTCTTTCCAAGACTTGCTGAAAACTAGGATATCATAAAAAAGAAGAAGTACAAACTTCTTGATATAAGGTTGAAATATACTATTCATGAGTGCTTGGAAGGTAGCAGGGGCAAAGGACCTAACAATAAATTCATAATGGCTTTGATGTGTTCTAAAGGTTGTTTTGGGAATATCTTCAGGCTGCATCCTAATCTGGTGTTTGCCAGCCCTTAAATCAAGCTTGGAAAATAGTTGAGCCCCATTAAGTTCATCCAACAAGTCCTCAATTATGGGTATGGGAAATCTACCTTTAATGGTTGCATCATTCAGTCTTCTATAGTCTATACAAAATCTCCAACTTCCATCTTTTTTCTTAACTAACAACACAGGGGAGGAAAATGGACTAGTGCTAGGCTGTATTACAAAATTTTGTAGCATTTCAGTGACCAACTTTTCAATTTCTTGCTTCTAAAAATGGGGGTATCTATAGTGTCTTATGTTAATAGGCTGTGCTTGGTAAGAGTGGTACAGAGTGATTATGGCTTCTAAAGGGGGTAATGTTTTTGGTTCTGCAAATACATCTTTAAAGTTGTCAAATAACAATTCTAGGTCTGGCTTTGGTAGTGTTTTAGGTGTGGTGGCTGCTGTTTGCATTTGGTCAATTGAGGTTGCAATGCTACAAATACAAAAAAGTGGAGTTTGAAAGTCTTGGCCATTCCTCTTTATAATCCTAATGGTTCCCTTCCAAATACTTTCTTGTGTAATACCCCTAAGAACAACCTGCTTCCCATTTAAACTAAATGAGATAGTTGAATTCTCAAAATCAAACAAGACTGGATTAAAACTTCTTAGCCAATTAACTCCTAATATCATATCAAAGCTATCTAACTTCAATATTCTCAGGATAAAAGAGAACTTATGAGCCTGCATCCTTCATTTGAAGTCTTAGCAGTGATGGTTACAAACTAATCTCCTTTGATATGCAACTTTGATGGTAGTTACAGGAATCTTAATCAATACTAACTTCAATTCCTGAGCCACTATTTGGTCTATAAAACTATTAGTACTTCCACTATCAATCAAAATAACCAATTGCCTATTTTGTACCTTCTTGCAATCTTAATAGTCTCTACACCTTGGTTGCCCTCAATAGCATGAACCAAAAGCTATACTTCTTCCTTTAACAACCCATCTTCCCTCCTATCTTTCCTAGTATCGTGAATACGTGATTTTGCACCCAAGCATACTTGGGTCATGCCAAACTAATTAGCAATTAATTGAAAATCAAAATCGACTTCGAATACTAACAAACCGGACTGTGCCAAGCTGATCAGCGTCAACTGAAGGTCAAACCACTTTGAATCGGGTAAATCAGACCAGATAAGCATCAAGACGAACCTGGTGGCAGCCAAGCTAGGCTTTAGTAGCATTGCCAAACCTAGTTGGCTGTACTGACAGTGGCACTAATAGCCTTGGGCAGCGCTGCCACCCAGGCCAGCTCTTGCCACTAAAAGGAAGCCCTGCTACCGCCACTATGAAGTGCCTCTGCTGCCTTCAATGCAGGTGCCACTAGATCCAAATGTTTTCCCTTAGATGTTTTCTTATAAATACAAGGCTAAATTTCAATTCAAAAGACACCGACTTTCATTGAGTTACAGAACAACTAAGTTAAATTTTCCTTAGTTGGATCTCCTTTTTCCCTCCTTATTTGATATTCTTGTTCATAAGTGGTTCAATTCTCTTTGATTTCAAATTGATTTCTTCAACTCTCTTTGAGTTGGAGGAATAGAAGACATAGAGCGATCTCTCTTTGAGTCAATATAGAAATATCAACGTCCTATCAAGAAGCATCAATCCAATCAATTCGAAGCATGCCATTGTTCTAACAAAATTAACTCGAAGCACGCCATAGTGATAATCTTACCAAATTCAAAGCGAAACTCCGATATGAGCGAGCTCTAAGAAGTCATCCCCTGTAAGGTAAAAACTAACCCCTTCGAAGAAGGTGTCCCTTTCAAACCAAGGTATTGTGTTCGTACCTCAAAATTAATTGATTTAAATCAATTAAATGAACCACAAAATCAATCTTTTCTTAAAATTGAATCAAACCCCCTTCGCAAGAAGAGAAAACTACGTGGGTTTTGATTCCCATTCAATGGGATATGCAGGCAATCTGTCTCATAGCTTTAAATACAAAAACACCAAAAACTCTCTTTTTTCCTAAATTAATTTGTTTTAATATTATTTTGGGGAATGTGTGGTTAACCTAGAATTTCCATTGAGGGTTAGAGTTAACGTTCCTTGTTATTAGTTTTTTGATGTAATAAACCTCTTTTATTTAGTTTATGAATACTATATTACTTGCTTTATTGTTCATGCATTGTATATTTGCCATCTATCTTATTAATATCATTCTTATAAGTTGTTCATGAAACTTTATTTTCATAGATCAATTGTTAAATGGAAAGCCAAATTTTTGAGTTATTGTAAACTAAAAACCTAGTCCCCGAGTTCTGTCCTGATTCGAAGGTCTAGTGAATTTATCCTTGTGCTATAAATTAGAGTCAAATTAGATTTTCTTTTTATAGATTTTCCCTTAAAAATGAAGGTGGTGACTTTATAGATTTTCAAACAAAGATCAAATAAATAATTTGGCCGAAGTTGCCTTTAGTCCGTAGGAATTTGCCCCTTTAATTTAAGCATCTCGGTGCTCGGGTGAGGCGTTACAAGTCTCCAAATCTATCTCAGGTGAAAGGTTTGTTTCTTCCTTACAGGAAAGGGCTATAAGTGTTTTTGGTTTAGATTGGTGGCTTAGGAAGAACCTGTCTCCACACTTGTAATAGGTTCTTGTTGAATTCTTATTAAGTAAAGGTGGTGGAGGAAAGGGTAAGGTTATTTAAATTGTAATTGACAGGTTTTATTGGGTTAATAAGGGTTTGGTTAACATTAAATAACTATGGTTTTTGAGTTCTGTTATCAGGTTTTGGGATAAGGTTAGGGTTAGAGGTCTTGGTAGATAAGGAGAGTAAAGGGCTAGTTTATTAGTGGAGGGTACTACTGTGTAAGTAGTGGTTTTGTTTTGGTTAGTTACAGGCCTCTGAGTCTAGGAAATGGTGGAGTAACCTCTAGGGTTTTTATAGACTACCTTTTCTTGCAACCTAGCTACTTCCATTGCCTTTACTACAGTTGTAGGTTTCATCATTCTCACTACTAGTCTAATTTCTTCCTTTAAGCCCCCCATGAACCGTGACAAAAAATATTCCTCCCTTAATTCTGGCATAAACCTCTCCAATCTTATTCTCAAATCTTCAAATTTGTCAAGATACTCAACCACTAAACCCTCATACCTAAGCTTCATAAATTCCTCTATAAAATCATTCACAAGCTCATCTCCAAACCTCTCACACAAAGCTCTTTCAAACTCTACCCAAGATTTAACCCTACCACTGTTCCAATTTTGGAACTAAGAATCAGCCTTATCTACAAGATACAGGGCTGCTAAACTTAATCTTTGCACCTCAGGAATTTGATAAATGTCAAAGTATTTAGTCCACTTTTTTAAGCCAAGCCTTAGGTTCATCCCCATTAAAGGTTAACAGTTTGATTTTAGGGTAAAATGGAATATTTAGTTTTTTAATTCCAGAGTAATTACCTCCAGCATGATTGTTTGTGGTATCTCAGATATGATTGTTCTATCTAAATCTAAGATGCAACTCTATTGGTATTGCCTATCCAACCCCATGAGGCTTTGGTAGTATCCTTCTTTCACCATGAATGGTGTTATTGTTAATGTTGAATTTCCCAGCTTCTTGGTGGCTGATGACTTCTTTCCCGTTTTACTGAGACCAATTTGCCCATAAATTCTTTTATTTCTTCAAACCTTGCATCATTCTTGTTGTTATTTGATCTGACCTCCTCTTTGAATTCTTGAAATTTTGCTATGTGCTTCAGAGTGGTTTCCTACAAGTCTCTGCGTTGTTCTTCAAGTTCATCCAATCACACTCCATCATTGCTCACCACCACTGATCTTGTCATCCTTACAGCTCGAAAGTTAATTTAGAATACTTTCCTCACATAACTGCTTTGATACCAAATGTTAGAGCTGTTTAATCCCTAACAATTCAGTAATTAGGTTTTTAGTGTTTATAGAAGAGAAAATAGGTAGAAAAAAGGAATTAAAGAGAAATTTAGAGGAGGAACAAAGTTGAAGAAGAAGAGTTAGAGAGAGAAAAGATAGCATTTAGAGATATCTTTATTGATAGCTAAATGAATGTGAAGGCTTTAGATGTAGCCTTTATATTCACTATAGTACAAAACTATTACTACCTCTGGTACAACTATACAATAACAGTTATTCAACAAACTAACAACTTTTCATATATTCTAGCATCCATCTATTTTATTACTAGCTGAACCCCTAACTCAATTAACACTTATTCAATAACTAAACAACACTTATTCAGTAACTAAACCCTTTTGTTTCCTTTCCATTTTCTCCTGTAATATGTAACAACTAACAATATTATAAAACTTTTTTCATTCCAAGGATATTCTAATGTAAATCTCCAATAATTGTTTTGATATTAATACAAAATATGCACAACAATTGAAATGATTTCTCTTTTTGAGAAAAAATATAACATACCTTGATAACTTGTTTGTTTAATTTCTATTCATTAGACTGTAAAGATGGTTATAAGATGCTAATGAACACCAATGAGATTTTGCTTTGTGGAATAATTCTTGGAATGTATTTTAGGATCTCGATAATTTTACTCCAACCATCAAGTTAGTATGATCTTTCAATATAAAAGAAAACAAATAGAATATATTGAGAGAATATGAAGCTCCTATATATATCTTGAGGTTTGGTGACCTAAATCTTGGCGAAACTTTAGTTTAATAGAGTTAGAAGTGGATTAGAAAGGGACATGTGTCATCTCTTCCTAGTGCTGGTATGTAACGAACTTAGTATTCCAACTAGCAAATAAATTTATAGTAGAACTGAATTTCCACAATTCTGGGGAGGCATTAAGTGACCACCTTAGCTCACTAAGAAACTAGCATCGATTACCCCTTGAAAAAAAATAGAGTGAAGACATGCCAAATACCAGTGGGATCATAATGGTGGCTCGTTTTTCTATATACATCATTAAATGACCTGGTACAACCTTTTGCTTATTTTGAATCTAATGAAGAATCTCCAGAAACTGTTTTTGCCATTGACTAGACATCTGAAAGTGAGACACGTTCCATTAGGTCTCTTCTTATCTTTGAATTTCAAAATTTAAATTATAAAGAATCCATAAAGAATCTCTTAGGATTTCTATTTAATCCTTATTTTTCCTTTCTAAATAAATTTAAATAATGCTCCTATTCATATCCTATACTTGGCTCCTCGGCTTCTTTCCATTTCAACAAGGTATGTTGTCTTTTTTGCCATTTCTTAATCTTGTACTTTTTATTCCTTTTTTTTTTTTTTTTTCCTTCGAGGCCTTTCTCCTAGTGACACTAAACCCAACCAGTGGCTCTACCATCGAAGAAACTGATACTCCCTCCACAAATAACCTTAGGGAGAGGGATTGACACCTATTTAACCTCTAAATCCCTTGACCAATTTTGCTCAATCTACTGTATCCTAAAGAATTTATTTTTAAATATCCTAACTCGTAATTATGTGTCGATGCCCATCTTACTCCTAATTCCTTCATCTTATGTGAGAATTAACTCAATGCCAATTTTAGGCTTCCGTTTCACCCATTTTGTGTTCAGGTCCTCTAAGGGTATGGCTTAGCCCTTCGTCAATTGGTTCCTGTCATGACCTAACCTGAGAGTCGCGACAGTCCTAGGGTATGGGTGTTGCCTTAGCTACCAGTACCACGAAGAATCTAATTATCTATATGACATAGCAAGCAATTCAAATATAGCTCAAATATAGCTTAACAATGCTATTGAAATTTCGACAGCATCTCCTTTAAAATATGTCTATACCCCACTGTAAAACAAGTAATAAATACTTCCAATATATATGTCTTAATATCTATATCAACCACCAATTTCAACTCAACACATATATGTATATCAAACTATATCCATCCATAGCATAATTTATATGCAAAACTATAAGAAACACAACCATACATATATATGCCCCTATTTAAGTTACAGTACCATGGAATCTCTATTACTGTACAAATATTTACATATACTTTTGAGACTCGAGTATTACATGTACAAGTAGCAAAATTCCAAGGTGAGGATAGAAGGTGCCAATGGAATTCGAGCCTCACTGCAGTCCTGAAAAACAATAACCACTAAGGGGGGTGAGTATTAAAATACTCAGTGAATCCATATGTATAAAAATGTAGTAGATGTTCATAATACCATGGTTACTCACAAATGGCCTGTAGAATCATATAAGATAACAAATAAAGGGTGAAACAAGTATCCATATAAGTATCCAGTGTACGAGTCAATGCACATATGATATAATAGGATTGGGTCCAATGAAAAGTGCAATTGCACTGTCTGTAATAGCACAATCGTGCATAATTCAATACTCCAATTCTATAATAGCACAATAGTGCATAATCTACTGTACGTAAGGGAGATCAATCCTTACAGCTAGAGAATACGACACTCCTCCCTATCAAGGGTCCAATGAATACCAGTGTGCACACGGTCAATGAAATTACTCGCTACACCATCGAGGTAGCCCTGTTATAATACCATATGGGTGTGTCTCCATATAACAATCAATATAGCATAAATATAACTCTTATAGCTATGGAACAATCATATATATATATCCATAATGAATAGTAGAACAAATTGGGGTCAAGTCAAAAAAATAGCCGGCTGGGCCCAATTGCGCTGCCGCAATTGACACTCGCCATTAGAGGTCCGTTTTAGGATTTTTGAGTAGTTTTTGGTTAACTATGCTATCAAAGGATTTAGGTGGACCATGAGGTACCATTTCAAAGCTTAGGGGAAAACTAGAAGAATGGGCCAAGTGGTGGCTCAATTGGCTTTTCAGGTTTCATTTTATAGACAGACAAAGTTTAGGTCAATTTAGGTCATTTCGGTGGACTTATTTTCGGGTCAAAATGCACTGTAGGTACTGTAAGATTGCAAATGTTGGTTTATCATTCCAAATGACATATCATAGCATATATGATGCAAATCATGCATGATTATACATATAGACTCACCTTTAATACAATTTGTCCACTTTATCCCCCAATACACTGTTCGAGGCCCTAATCGGCCCGCCGTTCTACATTCCCAGCTGGAGTACCCGACGGTTCATCTATTTCCACATATAACACTCCGGTAAGACTCAAATACATTGCAAAACACATTATATCACCACATTTGACTTACATTTCATATATTCATCACTTAAATGCCAAATTAAGAACTTATATACACTTAGCTCAATATTCCATATCAAACATACACCATATTTCAAGTTTACCTTCCAAGTACTTATATCAAACACCATTTCCATATCTAAACTTATACCTTTGCATTATAAACACCATTAAACCATATTCAAATCCTTTCTTCCTAATTGCTTCAACCTAACACATTGAACCTATAAAGTCCATATGGTTCGGCTTAAATGAAATTTACTCCATTCATTCATTTTTCAATACCAATCAATCAAATAACATATATATACATCAAATGCATAACATTCATTCATATAAACCTATTAAACATCAAAGCACCAAACCATTTCTTTGAACACTAAGTTTCGGCCAAACTAGAAATCCATTCAAATGAATTTCTTTCCATCAAATAGCTATTAATTCATTACATATGCATCAAATACAACACATTTGAACAAAAATTCCATCAAAATCACACCTTTGAATCATACCTTTTCCTATTAGGGTTTCCTTTCCAACTTTTTGAATTTCTTCCAACCTAAACACATTTTTTATACTAATTAACATCAAAGAACATTTTAAGAATATAATTAAACCAAAAGAATGGTAAAATCACTTACTTTTTCAATTGTTCTTTGAAAATTTCAAAGCTTTGATTTATCAACTTTTCTTGGTTTTTCTTTGAATCTAATGATAGATTTGTGTTATAATGATGGAATTAACAAGTTTAAATCAAGAAATGAAAGAAGACAAATTGTTTTGGTGAAGATTCAAGGTGACTGAAACCTAACAATGGAGCAAAGAGAAAGTTGAATGGTGAAATGGCTAAGAATGATGAAGGGATGGGAAAAATCCAACTAAAAATCAATGGCATAATCCTATACATTGAGCTTATGGTAAAAATTGTGAAACCTAGCTTACTAACCATTCAATTCTTGATCTTTTCATCCAATGGTTTGATTTAGGTTAGCCTAAAATGATACC
>CANXYC011244549.1:0-19269 GCA_948193065.1 Aleurites moluccanus | reverse complement strand
ATATATATTATTAGATTATGTCTTAGTATGTTTGTAATTTTCTAACTTAGTAATATTGTTTTGTTTATTATATTTTAAAAAAATGTATAAATTAATAAATTATAAACAATATATACTAATTAATATTTTTAATATAAATTTATTTTGATTTAAATTAACTATCTAATTTCCTTTTGTTCCACTAAAAAAGTTGAAGTTACTAACTCTTCAAGAAATTTCCAACCTAAATTAAAGAAGTTGACGGAAATTTAAGTTATTTCAATTAAAGAAATTGAGTTGAAAGAAACTTATTTTGACCTTATACTTTCTTGCAACCTAATTAATATGATAGGATTAGACTCCTCTCTCTCATGTTCTCTTAAACATGTCATATTAATTTATTTACACCATTCTTTCTAAATGAATGGTTAAGAGATTAGACTATACTAAAAGTAAAGACTAATCAAGATTGAAGAAAATGAAATTCCACACCCTATTACTCAATAGATACAATTTATATATAATGGTTATTTTGCTGTAACAAAAAAGCTAACTAAGAAATCAAAGAGCTAATTACTGTAACAAATTTAAAACTTCCTAACTAACTAGCCTAACTAACTAAATTGATCTAATGCCAGTTCATGTTAATCATGTGTTGCATATAAGATAAATTAACTGGCTTCAAGTAGAAGCTTGTAGCTATCATCTATCATGGCTTCACACTAGCTACTGCTTGTAGCTTTGCTGCTGACTTTTACACTCCCCCTCAAGATGAATATACACATTTGCTCGCAAAAAAAAAAAAAAAAACTTAGAAGAATATAGCCCTTTTGTAAATAAGTCTTGTATTTGCTTCTGAGTTCTCAAGTACTTAAGCACAGTTAGAACATATAACACTGTATCTTTAATGAAGTGACAATCCAGTTTAATATGTTTTGTTCTTTCATGGAATACTGGATTTTTGGCTATCTGTATTGTTGATTGGTTGTCACAGTAAACTTCAACTACTTCTGAATGTACTTGACCAAAATCTCTCAACAAAGATAACACCCACACTGTTTCACATATTTCAGCAGCTAAAGCTCTGTACTCTGCCTCAGCTGAGCTCCTAGCTACCACTGTTTGCTTCTTTGCCTTATAGCTCACCAATGAACTTCCAAAATACATATAGTAACCAGTTAGGGATCTTCTAGTCTCCTGATAGCCACCCCAATCGTTGTTAGTATATACTTTAAGCTTCATATCAGAATAGGCAAAAAATAAAATCCCTTGAGCTGGTGCTTTCTTGATGTACTTCAAAACCTTAAATGCAGCCTACAAATGAACATGAGACAGCTTGTCCATATATTGAGTTAACACATGAACAATGTATGATATATCAGTCCTAGTTAGTATTAGGTACAATAATTTTCTAACCAATTGTCTATAAAAAGTTGCATCACTCAGTAGGTCTTCATTTGTCATGACTTTTGTTTTTGAAACTACTGCTTGCTGAGTTACTAGTGTTGCTATTGATTGAACTAATACCTGTGTTATCAAATTCACAACTATACTCCCCCTGGATTTGATAACCAAGAGGCAAAGTCATATAAACATCTTCATACAAGTCACCATGTAAAAATGCATTGTTGACATCAAGCTGAGATAGATGCCAACCATGTACAGCTATAAGAGACAAAAACACCCTGATGGTTGTGTGTTTCACCACATGACTAAATGTTTCCTCATAGTCAAACCCTGCCCTTTGGTTGTAGCCCTTTGCAACCAGTCTTGCTTTATATTTATCAAGAGTACCATTTGAATGCAACTTAGGTTTGACGACCCATTTGCAACCAATTTGAGTTTTACCTGCTAGTAGGGGTACCACAGTCCAAGTTTTGTTGGCTTCCAAAGCAGTAAGTTCAAGGTTCATAGCTTGTTGCCAACGATCAAACTTACATGCCTTTTCATAGGATGAGGGTTCATAAAAAGAAGAAAGAGAAATAACATAATTCTTATAACTATGTGATAATGAATGATAGGATATGTAATTTTGTATGGGATGAGCTGTAACATGTGACATAGTAGGTGTATTTGAGTTATTTGATGTTAATGCCAACTCATATTAATCACGTGCTGCATATAAGATAAATTAACTAGCTTCAAGTAGAAGATTATAGTTGTCATCTGACATGGCTTCACACTAGCTACTCCTAGTAGCTTTGCTGCTATCTTCTACAGAAGCTTGCTACTAACTTTTACATACTTTTTAAATAAATTCATTTAGAATAGTTAAAATGATAATATTTTATTTTGATAAAAATTAACTTCAACAAATCCCGTTTAAGCTAATGTGAAATTAGATTTAAAATTACATAAACTTAAATCTTCAACGTACAAATGTGAGAAATAAACTTAAATTTTGAATGAAAATTATGAGAAATCTCAAGTTCAATTAAAAAAATTAAGTTAATGTGGGTGGTGATTCCTAAATATTATATTAAGTCTTGATACACATAGTAAATTCTTAACTAGTGTATTATACAAATTTAGATATGGTGCTAGATATATGTTAGGCTCTCAAAGTACTGGCACAAATAGACTGAGTATTAAATATATTTAAATCTACATTTGTGTTAAGTCTTATTGACAATAAATTACACAAATAAATTGAAGACTGAATAGATCCATATCCGTATATTGTTAGGTTTCACTGACATATAGCTACAGACGTGACAAAAGCCAAATGGGCACAAAAGCACATGGCATAAATAAACTGAAAACTAAATAATTTCAAACCCGCATATGTGTTAGGTTCTACTGATATCACATTGCACAAATAAATGCATATGTATTAAATCTTATTGACAACATGTAGCACAAACAAATTAAGGACCAAATAAATCTAAATCCATACATGTGTCAATCTCAATTAACATAGGGCTGCATGCATATAACAAAAGAGCAAAAATATATTGAGATACAAAATTGACTTTGATATCACGTTAAAAGCTTCGACCAACTAAAAAATCTAAGATAATGGATAAAAAGACCCATACATTATATTAAACATTAATATCATTTTATTATATTTCTAGGTAAGATTTTTTAACTTCAAAAAAAAAAAAAAAAAAAGTAAGGAAGCAAAGTTAAAATTGGATAAACTTGAATTTCGTATGAAACAAGCTAGTGAGATAACAATAATCTTTATATTGACCATTAATTTATTGTTGTTGGATATTAGAATCGTCAACTCCTAGATATGTAGATGTTATAAATTTATATTCAAATAAATTTAAGGTTGTTCGATTTGGTTTTCTTTTAGATCAAAATAAATTCAAGAACCAAATTTGATAGCGAATTGTATTAAATAACTTTGAATTTATGGCGCAAAACTTGTCTAATGAATCAAAACTGGCTGCAAAGGATTCAATTTCTTCAAACAAAACTAGTTTTACTGCAAAGGGTTCAAATTGGGCAGCAAACGAGTCCGTCGGATATTTCTTTTCTCATCTTTTTTTTTTTCTTTTCTTGAAAATTTCACACAAGATGATCCTTATCCAATTTAATCACTCAATATTATTTTAACATCAGATTTAAACTCGTAATCTTTTAATTATAGAGGCAATTTTAATATCAATTATTGAATCAAAACTCATTGATGTACTTCTCACTAAATTAGACTTCATGAAATTCACTTCCCTTAAAAAATGACAAGGCCCCTAATCTTTATCTCAAGAAAAAAAAAATGTATATAACAATTAAAATTTTTTCAAAAGAAGTCTTAAATATTTGTTGATTTTTGAATACTAAATAAGGATGTATTACTTCTATATCTCTTTCTTGCTCAAAGAGTCTTAGCTAGAATATTTGAAACACTTTCTAAACTTGTTTTTAAAAGAAAAGCATTCTGCATTTTCTGAAGCTAGCCCTCAAGTTTGTGTTGGAACACCAAAAAATATTTACTAGGAATTTGAAGCTATCTTGCAACTACTAATTAATAAAAACAAAATATTTTTAAGATTTTACCTAACTGGCAATTTATTATTATTTTTTTCACATTATTGATTGGGTTCAATTTAGGAGGACAAGAACTTTTATTATTTTTGTATTCTCTCTAGTTTTGACAATTTTATTTGTTTCTTATTGGATTAGAAAAGATAGTGATTGTGGAGACATTTGTATACTCCTTCATTCTACTCTTAAAACTTACACTCTGCTTAGGAAGATATAATTAATAAATACTTTAAATTAAAAAATTCATTTTGAAAAAAATAAATCATGTCAAAATAATTTTTTTTTATAAAAATGTAATTTATTTAATGATATTTTAATATTGATAATCTAAAATTAAACAAATGTAGTCTATTACTAATTGAATTGAATTCTAATAAAAAATTTAATGGAATTGAATTATATTACAAATGATTTTTCTTCAAGTTGGACAATTTTCACATTTTATAGAACTCTCAATTGCCTTATAAAATCTAAAATTCAAACAGAGTTCTATATACACTGTCCTTGAAGTGATGTCTATGGCCTGCAATTAACCATAGCTTTATCCAGATCAAAGTTGAAAGTGATAGCATTTAGGAAATTAATGCTATAGTTCATCTTAGGAAGGAAGCTTCTTATTTTGGCTTTCATTGTTGGCGATATTTTATTTCCAGCAAATTAATGGGTTTTTGTCTATTTCTTCTATAAATCATCACTGTGTTCATTATAAGATAGCCAATAATTTAACACCAATTTCTTCCTCTTGAAAGGGAAGAGCTTGTTTGTGTGGTTAGGAGAGGTTCTCTCTAGCTAGTGTTTAGAGCCCCATCCAGCTAGTATGGTGTTATTAATTATTTTCTTTTCTTAATGGACTTTGATATTTCTCAAAATAGAGAAAAAAAAAGTTAGGGTTTGATTACTTATAAAAATCCTAACCATAAGTTACTGCAAACATGTAAATATTTTTGCAGTAATTTATAACATCTAAACACATGTTAATTATTTGTAATTGGATTATTATATTTTTAATACATATCACATATAGACAAGGAATATTTCTTTCTAGCACAAATGCCAACAAATACTTAATAGATTTTTTTTAATTGCTAATTAATGCATGGATTTAAGTTATAAATAGGTTAGTTTGTTTTATTTTTTGTCTATTTTCTATTACATGTTTTTTTTTATATGACATATCACTTATAAAAAAATATTGGCTATCAAAATATTTTAAAGAAAAAATAATGTGACACATAAAGAGAAGTATAAAATAGAGAATAAGATATAAAATAAGGCAGAAAATTTGAATTGTTAGTTATTTAGACTTATCAATATTTATTTAATTAAAATTTATATGATCCAATAAAAATTAAGAATTTTTTTTTTCATTTTTTTAATAATTAATATTTTTTGATAATGTACAATATATACTAAGGGTTTTTTTCAAAATTTTGAGTGGCGGATTAAGATTTTTTTAAAATCTTGAGACGTAATTATTAATTCGCTTTCAGACATTCACTCAGGTGATATTGAAATTATTTCTAGGAAAAAATATTTTAATTTAAATTTCAGGTAAATCAAATTTATCAAAAGAAAAATAAAAAGATAAACTAAAAAAATAATATATATTATCTATATTTAAAAAAAAAATTAATTGAAGAAAAATTTACTATTAAAATATCGTACGGTAATCTTTAAAAAGGCAACAGAGAAAAATGATAAATGAAAAAGGAAGAGAGACATGCTGCTACGATTTCTTTACTAAAAGGAAAATATATTTGATTAATTTCATATTTTAGACTAATAATAGTAATTATATTCAATAAATTTATATAATTATATAGCGGTACATTTAACCATTGTTTAATTTTTCAATGATTTATTTGATTTTGGCACTCCTAGAGGAAAACCCATTATAAATCATTACTCACTTTTCTTATGAAAAAACATATGCATTATTTATATATATATATATATATATATATATACAAAGAAAAATAAACATTTTATACGTACATATGTCAATACATATAGTGTATGCTTTGATGGGACCCCATCATGAAATATATATTTATTTATGTAATAAAATAGGTGGTTCTAGCTTATATTGTATATACCTATCACTTAATAAATTAAAATTAATATGAACCGGGCTAATGGGGCTCCATAATCATCATTCACCGGGTCAACTTCAACCACTCCCTATGGAGGAGGAGGTGGCCTTATCACCACCACCATCAGTTTTATTAATTTCCCATTTTGCCCCCTTTGTAGTGCTTTTCTCTCCCCAACCATTTGCATTCAATATTGTGGGTTCTTTTTGTTTGTCCAAAATATCTTTTCTAACCTACTACGTTCCAAAAATAATGACATCAAACAACACATGCCATACCATTTCTATTTTTCTCCTCTATCTCTATATATATTTAGAGGCAAAGTAGATGATGTAAAATAAAAGGTTAACGAGAGCATACACAACACAAAAGAAAAATGTCTCTCTTCTCTTCTGCTAAAATTAAGGATTGCTCTTCAAGAACTCCTAGTTACCGTGCTCAAAGTGTTCCTAAAGAATGTGACGTTACAATTCCGACAATCAAACATGCTTCCTCTCATCGTACTTTTTCAGTTTCCTCATCATCTTCTTTCTCGTCGTGTTCATCTTCCAATTTTCCTGACGATTCTCCCTCTAGTCCGGCCACTCCACTTCGATTTTCGGGCATTCCATTTTCTTGGGAATATTTGCCAGGAATTCCTAAAAAATCAAATCATAAAAAAAGGGATTCCACATTAATGAAAGTCCTTCCCCTGCCTCCTCCTGCCACAATTCAAGCTTCGAAACGATTTAATTTTGAGGAAATTGGAATTCGAAAAAAGATCTCAAATGATAGTTTCGGAAGAGATCCATTTATTGCTGCATTAGTTGAATGCTCAAAGGATGATGATGATCACCATGAGGGATCTAATAATAATTTTTGGAATATTACTAAAGTGTCAAGGAGTATTAGTGACAGGTTTGGTTTTATAAATCTTTACACTTCCTGCAGAAGAACTTGTTCTGTTTCTGAATCAATAGTATACATTCCAAGATCAAGCAGAACATCTAATTATGATCTAATTACTCGTGGTCAGTCTCAATGAATTTATAATTATCATCAATATGATCATGATTTAATTACTCGTGGTCAGTCTCAATGAACTTATAATTATCATCAATATGATCATCTTCTGGGATTTGGGTTCATGTTATATAAATTTGAAGGTATTTTTACTCAATTTTCTGGTTTTTGTTAATTTTCTTGGTTTTATTTTTTGTTTATTTTGTTCTGTTTCTTGGTATGCTAGGGGAAGTATAATGTCCTCAAAAGCATAATTAAGTTATTGTAATATGTTAATATAACTTGAAAAATATTATAATTTAAAGATTTGGTAGCCTGGTTTTGTTTGATTTGTATTATGCATTGGATTTGCATATTTGCTGTATTTCATGTGATTGCAAATGAGAAAATGAGTGAAACTTACATTAGCCCCATGTGAGAGAAAGATAATTACTTGGACCACACAAGACAAGGACAGCTAAATATGACTTTGTTTAGTAATATAATTTCAAATTCTAATTTTATATATTTCCAAGTTTGACACTTGCATTATTGAAGGGCATTGGGATGCCAATAGGAAAGTTGTTGAGCTACCATTTGCCCCTTTCTTTTGTCACAATATTTGTACTATTTTTTAAGTGTACTCTTTATTCATAACATATTCTTATTACTAATGATTTTGATGCCCTTTGCCTTATGAATACATGGGTGGATTCTTTTATTCTTTTCATATATAGATAATTTTTGAAAGAGAAGAGTGCAATTAAGATTTGAATTGTATCATAGTTATTCATTTTATTTTATTTTGTCCAAAACAATTAAATTTTTTTGTTATTGATAACTTTGATTCAAAATTTAACCATTGAATTTCTACTTTAATACATTTATAAGTGAATGTTATAAGTAGACTGATAATTCTCAATTTAATTATTTAATTTTGGCAATAATAATTCTTAAATCCCTTAAATAAGAGAATACTTCTCTATTATATGAATGAAAGATTTGAATTCAGATTTATGAAAAAATTATTATCGATAACATTATATTTATAATATATTATTTTACAAAAATAATATATGAATTTCATTTATGTCTTATTTGCAGTTTTCTATTTGGCTAGCTAGGTATATTGTGATGTCTTTTTTAAAATATAATATTTAATTACTTTTCATAATTTATATTAATTTTATATGATGAATTAAAATCATTTAATTTTTTTTTTCTAAATGAAATCATTGTAAAGATTCTTCAAGTTTTAGACAATGTGAAATTAAATTAAAAAAAATTTAATTAAACACTTAGCATTTAAGAGAGAAGTAGACCTAAAACTACAAGTCTAAAGTCTTAATCAAGTGGTCTAATATTTCCAGCTATCATCATCATAATTAAAATGGCAATCTTTTTTTTTTCTTTTTTTTATTTTAATCAAGAAATGATGTTATCAAGTTGAATATTCTTACTTTTAGGAGTCTTAATCTTTGAGAGTAGGGTCTAATTGTAATCTTCTCTTGGATTATGTTTCTAAAGCTTACTCATGGCATCTTCTATTCCTTTTCTACAGCACCCCCTTTTTTTTTTTATTGACAAAGTCCAATATTTTCTCCTTTTCATCAACTTTTGTTTTCCATATGATGAAAGTTATTGTGGGTATTTTTCTTTTTGTCAATTGCTAGTCATAATTAAGCACTAATAAGATTATATTAAGGTATGAGATGGCCCAATTTTTCATTTTTCTATATACTGTTCAACTAAGTGGCTGAACTTTGGTATCATAAACCATAATTAAAGTCAGAATTGACACTATATATAATGGATAGTTGGATTGACCTACATAGATCTACAAAAAAAATACAAATAACCCTCATATTTTATCAATACTCAATTAAATTAATTAAAAATTATACTATAATAGTAAATGAATGTGAGATAATTAATCAAATATTTAACCATTAATTAAACTATTAATTCAACCTTTCATTACACGTATATCTAATGATAATTAATTTGCCAATAGATATTTGATGGCTATATATATAGAGAGAGGGAGAGTTATAGACACGTCAAACGCATATGTAAAAACTAATCTAATGTTTAATTTTATATAAATTTGCTGTCTGTCACTATGTTGAGGCAGTCATTGTAAGATTATTGCCATTAATTGAATGATTGAGCTTCATGCAAGCAAGAATCAAGATGTGTTCTAGCAAAACTGAGCTTAACAAAAATGAAATAATAAAAGAAAAAAACTAGGTGTAATGATAATTCCTATTCTAATTATAGAAAAAGTAAAAACCCCATTAATTATAATAATTTAATTTTGCAAATTTTCAATTAATTAAAATGCAAATTAATGGTTTTATTCATCAATATATTTTCAACTAAATAAAATTGCAAATTTTTACCATTTGCATCATAAATAACTTATTATTAATTACTCTACGGGTGACAAATAATAGTTCAAATTTATTCTTTTAGATGTCCAAAAAAATTATTTATATTATTCTTTTTTAAGTTAAATTTATTATCATGTTTTTCACATATACACTTTAATATATTTATAATTAATCAAATTATTTAAATATAATTATTGTTATTAGTGATTATAATAAAAATAAAATAGTAAAAAAATAATTTTTAATTTTTATATAAAATAAATATTAATTATTATTTGTGAAGAGCGAGAGTATATATATATATTACCAAATTATTTGAATAAAAAGAAAATAGTACCTAAGTAGTATTCTTTGAAAAGTGTGAACCATGCTCAAACCTTTATATAATATTTATTTAGAAAAATGCTACCAAAGTAATTTCTAATTAAATAAGCACATGTTAAGTAGTGAGTTGAGTGTGATTAGTCAAGGGCATGCATGAACATATATAGAACCCACCAAGAAAATTCATAAAACGTAAACTTCACTTCTCATCATCTTCATGTTCTGATTTTAGAAAACAACAAGAAACAATTAAATCATATTACAGTTCATATAATAAATCATAATATATATATATATATATATATATATATATATATATATATATATATATATATATATATATTTCTTTCATTATTATCAATTGGATCGTGTGGTCAGATAAAATTAATTAAACAGAAGATCTATGATCTGTTTGGTGAGACAGGGAGATATTTAATTAATCTATTAGTGTTTGAAAGTTGATGATGATTATATATTTTAATTTCCCATAATTACGTGCTTCATTATGATGATGCTTCTTACTTCTCGTGTGGTAGGTGTTCGATAAACTAAGATAATGCATTCTAAATACTCACTTTAAACATATTTTTGAACACTTTCTTTTTTGTTGGTCTAAATTTTAAAGAGAAACTCATAATCTATTATAATATGTAAAAATAAATATAACATTATTTTTTCTCTTTTTATTAATGAATAAATATCATTTCCTCATTTCTCTTTTATGGTAAAATAAAATATAATTTTTTTTTAACTTTATATTAATGACTCAAATATATTTTTTTCATCTTTTATAAGTATTTTAACGTGATTTATTTTTTAGAAAATTAGTCTCCTTTTTTTATAGATAAAAATCATTTATTTGTAAAATTTTTCTTTGAAAAATTATTTATAATATTAAAGCTATTGAGTTATATAATTTTTTTTTTTTTGCAAATAATCAAGTTAAAATACTTAAAAAAGAGAAGAAAAAATATTTTTAGCCATTAATATAGAGCTAAAAAAAATACTATATTTATTTTTTATCATAAAAGAGAATGGAAAAAATGAAATATAGTCATCAATAAAAAGAGAGAGGAAAAGTAATTCTATATTTATTTTTATCTTTATAATAAATTATACATTTCTCTTTTAAAAATTAGACAAATTAAATAAAAAAAATATTTAAAACGAGTGTTGCTAATATTCCTCCATTTCTATAATGTATTCCAGCTTTAGAACATTATCATATTGTTGGTAATGATAACTTCGTCTTTTTCATTAAAAAAGAAAAATGCCATTGCAGTCAAATAACTCAGAGAGCAGAAGTAGCAGCAACAATTAGGCAAATTATGTAGCCTTCCACTCGCCGACTGGCACTAAAGAAATTAACTGGATATACGGTGCCCTTAATAAATAAAATATGAGTTTTTAAACTTCCTCTTTTCTTCTGTATTCTTAAATAATAATATGATTAAGTGCAAAATTACCTTTTTAACAGGAATGCATTAAAAATATTAATAAATTTATAAATTATATATTTAGTTCGAATTCTCTATTTTATTATATATTTTATTTAATATTTTTTTTATATATTATATTAATTATAAAAAATATTAATTATTAAAATATTTAAAAAATAAATAATTTGACGTATTAAAAAAATATAAAACAAAAACTGAAATGAAATAAATAATTATAGAGAAGATAATTATTGTAAATCTGGCATTTATTATGTGACCCCAATGTATATGGAAAACGTGTTAAATCAACAGAGAATTGCTTGAAAAGAAAGCATGTGTGCGTGCGTGCGTACATTGTGAATTGAGGCATTTACTCTTTCATCACTAAGAGCTTACAGTGGATCTTCTATTCTTAAGTGCAGAAATGATTAGATAAAACTATAGTTGTTTATTACTTTTTAATTTACAATTTTTTTTTTTTTTTACTTATTTCTCTTAACTTGCTTTTTATATTTTTAGAACATTTTTTTATTAATTATAAAATTTTTGACACGTCTATGCTTTATTAGTTTTGATTAATGCTATTAGCGTTTCGGATCATTTATTACTAACTAAAGAAATTTGAGATTCCATTTTATAAAAAAATTTTATAGATTATAAAGTGAAAACAGATCAAAATATAAAATTTTTTCTTTTTTAATATTTTTTAAAAAAACTTAGTCAATAAAAAATATTTTCACGATTAAAGAGAATTAAATCATTCGACGATGTTATTGTTATAAATTGTTCAATGTGTTAAAATTTTTGAATTAGTAAAATTAAATCTTTGATTTGGATGAGTTAACTAGTAGTTGAGGGGAGCTCAAAGTCAAATTTCTCTATTGGATTGGAATTGTTTTGACAAAACTTCATTTGACATGTTCATATCTTTATTGCAGATTTATATATAACGAGGAAATTGTCCAACAAGAATGAAATATCCATAGACAAAGGCATAATGATAATTACTTGTATAATCATCTGAATTGTAATAGACGAGAATGAGAAAAGGAAAGGGAGTTCTCATTCAATACAAAAGAAAAGAGAAGTTTTAGTTTTGCTTTATTTTTTTTTTTAAATTTGTAGAATGTAAAATTACCAACTCAAAAAAAAGGGTAGAGTTTGTTGCGAATAATCATTTAATATTTGATGGCAAATCACCATATAATTACTAAAAAAAAAAAAATGAAATTGGTAATTTTCTTGAGAAGGAACAATCCACAAGATGAAGGGCTAGTTAGTTTCGCATTACTATTGCAAAAAGTTAATTTTAGACTAAAAATAAAGAAGAATTAGTTTGATCCATCAGACAACAACTACTTGAATTTTATGAGTTTAAATTGTTTTTTTCACCAAGTTTCAAACTTGAGAACAAGACCCAACTCTCTGCTTTGGCTGACCTCGTGGGGCTTAGCCAAAAATAAAATAAAAGGTAAAAGTATAAATAAATTTTTTAAATTATATATATATATATATATATATATATATATATATATTTTATGATTCAAAAAGCCACTAAATTTTTAATTTAGTTTAAATAAATTTTAATTTTTTTTTTTACTTAAATAAGTTTAATTTAAATAAAAAAATTAAATTTTCCTTCAAATTAGACCTATTTAAATCAAATTAAAAATTTAAAAATTTATTTATACCTTTATTTTTTATCTTATTTATTTTATTATTTATTATTTTTCTAAATTTTTTATTGTATAATATATTTTTTTTGTCTATTTTAATTTAACGAATTAAGTTCATTTTTCTATTCTAGTTAAATTTATAAATAAGAAAAAAAATTTATCATTTATGGTATAATTTTAATAATTAAACCTAAACCAATAAGAAAATGAATAAATTATAATAATATTTGGAGTTAATTTTATTTTATTTATTATAAATATTAAATTTTATTTTATTTATTATAAATATTAAATTAAATAATATTTGATAATAAAAATTATAAAATTTTTCATTTATTAAAGTACAAAATATCTTGTTTTGAAAGTTTTTGAAATTTTATATAAAATATATGATATGTGCTTTAAATGTGTTTATTTATTAAATTAAAATATAAAATATAAAATATTTATTTATTAAATTAAAATAGATAAAAATTTTGTTATTTAATGAAAATTTAGAAAAAATAAATAATAATAAAATATATAAGATTAAATTGAAAAAAAAATAAAAAAAAAAAATTTTAAATTTTTAATTCGGCTTAAATATGTTCAATTTAGATAAAAATATTATAATATTTTTATTCAAATTGAATTTATTTGAATCAAATTAAAAAATTTAAAAACTTATTTGAATCATAATATAGAATAAAGGATTAAATAAATAAAATAATACAGTTTAAAAGTTTACTTGAATCTTTATTCAAAAATAAATCCAACACAACATGCAATTCTCCTCTAGTTTCATTGCACTCGGTACCAACAACAAAAATTAGCTAAAAAAACAAAAAAGCATTAGGGTTTATTTGAAGAGTCCGAAATTAAAATTAAAATTTTTAATTTTAATTTTTGGCAATCACTTAAAATTAAAATTAAAATTAGAGTTCTATCCACAATTTTATGAAATTGTAATATAATTAGAAACATAATTTTATAATTTCATTCTCTCATAAGAATTATAATTTTACAAATACCATTGCTACTCCCTCTTCCACTGTTATTGTCACCGCCACCGATGATGGTGGGTCACCATCACCATCATCACTATTGATGAAGACTAGACAGACTGTTACTGCAGAAGACGATGGCTCGTCGAACCGCCACCCCTACCACTGCTGCAACGATGGTCCACTACCATCACTATTGGCAATGGTGGGCCACCAACACTGACGGTCTATCATCGCCGCCGCCACCAGCGACGAAGGCTCACTGGATCGTCACCGTTGGTGACAATGGCTCATTGCACCGCAACTGCATGCAGTCTATTGCCATCCCACCACCATTATCACCGCAGCAATCCACCTATCACATTGTAGTTTTTTATTGTTCAATAGTAAGTCAGATTTACTATGGGTTTCGGAAGCCTTATATTTTTTCGTTCCTTAGTGCCGGTCATGTGTCCAATAAAATCGGGTCGTGACCCCCCCGCGCCACTGCCATCGCTACTTCCATTGTCCTAAATTTTTATTCAATTTCAATTTCAAATCTAATTCTCTGTGTAAAATAAACGTTAGAATTACAATTATTCTAATATTTTGCCTCAAACGGACACTTTGAGTGAATTAATTCATAACTCACTAGCTTATCATCCTTTTTCTTGTCTTTTTTTTTAATCTTTCGACAGAATCTTTATTGGCGCCTCCTTTCCAGCAATTGGATTCTTTCTTAAAGACAACTTAAATACAAACACGACTAAATTACACTCATTGTTCATAAATTTACCTTTTAATTTATCGTTATCCCTAAATTTTAATCTATTATACAATAATCTTCCAATTTTGATTTGTCTAAACAACTATCCTTTTCACATTTTTCGCCATTGTGATTGGCAGAAAGAGTAGCATTTTTTATCATTTTTTAAAGTTTGACTTCACTCCTTCCCATGCGTCACGTCACATATCCTTTTAACTCCACTAACCATCTCACCCTCCATGCGTAAAAATCTGATCGATTTTCTTGGCAACAGAGTACTAAAACAGAGAGAGAAACAAAATTTGATCCTTCTTACAAAGCTCATCTTCTCTTTCCTTGAAAGACAACTTAAATTCATGTTTATGTCCTTGGAGAGAGTCCATTTCATGATAAATTTTATAGATAACTATTTTGAAATTGGTGTTGTGGTGGAGTGCCTCGTCTCTCTCCTTATAGACAAGGTGTAGATTTTTCTCCATAACAGAGGATTTCGATTAAAGACTCTCATAGGATTGGCGGAGTCGGCGAGGAGATCATCAAACTTAATTATTTGGAGAGTCGGCGAACCGAGGTCACTAATTTGCGATTGCTGATGGTTATCGGATGTGGTAGTAGTTTCCATGGTCCACAAAATATAGAATGATTGGGGAAATTCATAGATAATTGATGAGAAACCTGTAAAGTATTTATCATGGTGGGTCCAGTCTATGGTTAGAGAAGATTGGACTGCTGAGGTTTTTGATTTGGAGCTAATGAGGGATAAGGATATTAAAGAGGAGATGGTAGCACTTCTACAAACATTGCCACCTGGGTCTATGATTCTTGGGTCGAACTAGACCTGTTGAGCCTCAATCCTAATCGAACCATAATCCACTTGAGCCTCTACAACTCTCTCCGTACCAAACTCCCAAATCTTCCAGTATCTAACGCTTTTTTGTTTCCAGTACTCATAAATCACAAATACAAATGAAGTTGAAGACTTTGCTAGATTGATTGACAAAACCTAACGCTTTACTCTTTGTCAATGCTCCAAAAATTCTCTATAGAAGTAAAATTGGGAAATTGGATGGAATTTATTGATTCATGGGTTTGTTTTGCAATATGAAAGGAAGGGGAGATGCCTACTTTAGATTTTTCGAATGAATTAGGATTTGAGTCATATCATCTTGAGTATGAAGGTTACTGCCCCCATTCTTATCCCTAAATTTCAAATTTTTGCTTATTTGTTCTTGATGGGAGAATTTCATGGTCCTTACAAAAAATTTTGAGTATTGGGTATACCATTTTGAATGTTGAATTAATTCGAAATTGATAAAAATGAGATTTGGATTTGTTGTGTGGTTAGTTGTTAGTGGTGGAGGTGTTGTTTGGCTAAAAAGAATATGAAAGAAAATTGTGAGAGAAGTGATTGAAGAAGAAAACAAGAAAAAAAAGAAAAAGTAAGTGTGAGAAATTTGATAAAATGGGTGAAAGTCTGACGTGGTGTGTGAAATAATATTAAAAATAATAAGTGAATGCTACATCTTTTTGTCAGTGACAATTACGGAAAATATGAAAAAATAATAATTATTATGACCAAATTAATATCGAAAAATTTTTATGTAATAAATTAAAATTTAAAAATAATAATAAATTAAAAGGTATGTTAAATTTAGTTATATAAATACAAACAAAGAACAAAAATCCTTGTTTAGTTCTTTTTGTCCAAAATTATGTCAGTTTGGGCAAAAATAAATCAATAAAAAAATAATTTCTTATTAAAAAAGGATTATTAAAAAATTATATATATATATATATATATATATATATATATATAAAGCCTGGAGATGCCTCCGGTCAACCTTTTCCTTCACCTTTGGAAGTAGGATCGGTGAGCATGATCGGTGGCATGAGAGTGGCAGTGTAAAGTGATGGGAAGAGGATAAAGATGCGGCTATTTTGGATATTATAAAGTTATTTTTTATTTTTTAATTCATTTTAATGAAATCAATAAAAATTAGATGAAAAGAATAATAAATTTGAGGGAACTAAAAGTGAGAGTTGATTAGTTAGTTTATAAAAAAAATATTAGTTAATTATAACAAATCTCATAGAAATAATAATTCATCGTTATTCATTTAAATTAAATTAGTTGCAAAATATGAGTTTAAATGTATTAAATTGAATTTCAATAAATAGATAATAGAAATTGATGCATAATATTATGATATTATTATATTCAGATTTGGACCATTCGAATGAATTTTCTTTCAATTAATGCTAATATTAATTGTGGTTAAATATGAAAGGTTGTGATCTAAAATAAAGTGTCGGTGGTGTGTTGAGTTCTTCCAACAAGTATGCAGAATGAGGCAGTTGAATCTTGTCTTGTAAGGATTAATTAATACTTTCATTGGTTAGCCCAAAGAGAAAATGTGACTCTCACATTACAATATGAAAATAAAAATTATCATCACAATTATGTTATGAAAATGAAATTATCATCACTATATTATGCATGATAATTTTGGGTTAGCCTGATTCCCTAAGGTTGAGACTATGGGATTTCTTAGTTCTAGATCCGATTCCTAAATGTTTTTTTTTTCTTTTTTTATCATATTAAAATTATTTTTATAATTGTCGCGATATTTTTAATATTTTAATAGATCTGTTTGAGAAAAGTATTCAAATTTAATATTTCTTAAATAAAAAAGTTAAAGCTTCTTAAATATATATAAAATAAAAAATTTATATATTTTATATATGTTAAAAAAAAATAAGAATTTATATAATGACACTTGAACCACATTATTTTTTTTTATTAAATCCAGCAATTCAACCACTGTTCATGTAAAAAATAATATTTTTATTTATTTATTCGGTATCTTAATTAAAGTGACCAACAAATCGATTTGGGTATCTTAATTAAAGTGACCAACAAATTGATTTGATTCTAATAATACTGGTTGCAAGATCAGGGTAAATTACACATGTTCTCTCAATTAATGATTAATATATATTATTACCTTTAAATTAAATTTTATAGCAGTAATATCTACGTTGTTATATCATTTCACACACTAATATCTACGTTGTTATATCATTTCACACGTTTCATAGATAACCCTAAACTCATTTGCTGTCCATTTCTGTGATGGAAAACACACTTAAATGTCAAATCATCTTATTTTAAACTAAAATATGCCACATAAGCCCTCTAAAATTATTCTCATCTCATTCACGCGCCTCAGTTTTCATGTCCACTCCCCCTCTCTTTTTCTCAACCATGTTTCTCTTTCAAACAAACCATATCAAAACTCACAAAATCAGATCCATTAATCCCAAACAAAGGAACATGAATAAAAATCTCTCACTGTAGAAATATCCATTCATATATTTAGATCGTTGAGCAAAAAAAAAAAAAAAAGTAATTAAAACTTATAATCCAACAACCTAAGACAACGGCAACGGAAGGGAGGATTGTTAGAGTGAGGAAGCAATGACGATGTTAATATACGTTTGGGGAGAGAAGTATTCATAACTAATTTTGAATTTAGCATTATACCCCCAAAAAAATAAAATTATATTACTCTTTCTCTTGCAAAATTGATGTACTTTGTTAGAAGAAGTGTTTAGGGCTGCTATTAAACGTGGCATAGTAGGTTTGACTATTTCAATTTGTTGTTCCTATTTCTTAGGTGTTGGTTATCTTTTCTGTTTTCACGTTTGTGATCATGTCTTGATCTTTGGACCATGATTTTAGTGGGTTGTTAGTTATATAATGTAATGTTTCTGAAGTTAATAATTAATTTAGTCAAAAAGCTTTCTTCTTGTTCTTAATAAAAACAATTGGTATCAGAGCAATCTTTTTGAGGGATCTATGTGTGAGTTTGTGTGGTTATGGAATCTGAAGCAAGTTCCAATCTCCAAACGAATGCTCCACCTGTTTTTGATGGAGACAACTACCAAATTTGGGTAGTATGCATGAAGGCATACTTGGATGCTTCAGATCTTTTGGAAGCAGTGGAGGAAGACAATGAAGTTCCTCCACTTCCAAACAATCCCACCATGGTATAGATCAAGACACATAAGGACAAGAAGCTGAGGAAATCAAAGGCAAAAAACTCTTTATTTGCTACAGTCTCTCCCTCTATTTTCACTCATATTATGTCTTTGAAGTCAGCAAAGGAGATATGGGATTATCTCAAAATTGAATATGAAGGGGATGAACGTATTAGAGGGATGCAAGTGCTAAATTTAGTACGTGATTTTGAGTTGCAGAAGATGAACAAGACTAAATCTGTCAAAGAGTATTCTGACAAACTATTCACCATTGCAAGCCATGTCAGATTACTTGGTTCTACTCTACCTGATTCAAGGATTGTTGAAAAACTCATTGTAACCTTGCCTGAAAAATTCGAGGCAACTATTACATCCGTAGAGAATACTAAGGATATGTCAAAGATTAGTTTGGCAGAACTCCTAAATGCATTACAAGCACAGGAGCAAAGAAGTAACATGAGGCAGACAGGTGAAATTAAAGGTGCCTTACCTGTCAAGCATCAAGAGAATGCAAGAAGCAACTGGAAGAAGAAAGGCAAATGGCATCAAGGCTCAAATGAAGATTCCACGGCCAACAACAACAGAAGCAAACGTGGACACATAAAGGGATCTCATCCTC
>CANXYC011244286.1:0-10091 GCA_948193065.1 Aleurites moluccanus | reverse complement strand
AAATTTAAGGTAAAAACCCATTTTGACTCCAATTTTATCCCAAAGGAAAAATGCACTAGTCCTTGAAACCAAAGAGGATTCGGGGACTAGGTTTTCGGTTGAACTTGGCTTTCAATTTTAACCTTGATTTAAAATGATTTTCTTGAACAATTTAAAGGATGACATATAAAATGCATGAGCAAATAATTAAATGAATGAACAACATAAGTAAAGCAAATTAAAAGAAAGCAATAAAAGTGAATTATTACATCTTAACACCTTGAAACCATGGGATATCAACTCTAGCCCTTATGGGTTCTAGGTTGATCACACATTCCCCAAATAATATACAATAAATAAAGTTAAGCAAAAAACTAAGGGAAAAGGGATGGTTTTGTCGTTTTTTGGATTTGAAGCTTTCATACAGCTTGCCTGCGTATCCCGTCGAATGGGAATCAAAACCCTTGCAGTTCTTCCTTCTCGCGAAGGAGGGTTGATTTTATGACCAATTTATCATGTTTTGATTCTTTATTTCAATGCTCTACTAAAATAAAGAAGACGAGTTAGAAAACGTACCTTGGCATTCGCTTGGAGGGATGCTGGCGGGCGGAGTGCTCTTCCGGAGCGGAGTTCCACCTTGGATCGGATGGCTCCTTGAGGCGATGAGTCGGGACCTTGCTTCGAGGAAAAATTCAACTGAGAGGCTCAATACGCCCCTATTAGCAACTCTTTGAAATCGAAAGAGAGCTAAAGAAGAAGAAAATATCGCTTGGAGAGGAAAAAAGGCAAAATCTAGTGATGAAAATGATTTCTTGGCCTTTTTTCCTTGCCTTTTGCTTGTTTCAGGCTGCTTTTTCTTCGTTGTTGTTGTTTGGAAGGTGGGGGGAGGTCTTCTACTTATAATAGGAGCTCCAGGGGTCAATTCCCATGCACTTTCGATGTGGGAATCATAAAAAGTTGGATGGAGCTTGCTGCTGCCGCCGGAGAGGGGGGGCGGCACCACCACAAGCATAGGGCGGCACAGGCCCTGAGGGAGGGTGCCGCCGCCCCATGACTTTACTGGGGCTAGCGGCTGCCTCCCAGAGGGGATGGCGGCGCCGCCACCCCTCTCTGGCGGCACTTCCAAAGCTTGAGGACGGCAACAGTGGCCCACCGACGCTCCGAGGCCGTTCTGGGTCCGTCTGGGTGCAGGTTCGATTCCGAGAAATGTTGTTCAGGTCAACACGAGTTCGAGGGGTGTAAAAAATGATTGTTCACAATAAGGTGCATTCGGTATTCCATATATCGATGCTTCGTAAGTATGTGGCTGATCCTTCTCATGTGCTACAAGTGCCGGAAGTGGATCTTCAACTGGATTTGACATATGAAGAGATCCCAATTGCAATTGTAGATCGAATGGTCAATAAGCTAAGAAACAAGGAGATATCAATGGTTCAGGTTTTATGGAGAAACCAAGCTTTGGAAGAGTGCACTTGGGAAAGTGAGCAAAGCATGCAAGATAAATATCCCCATCTCTTTCAAGTTTGAGGCAGGTTATTATAAATTCAAGGATGAATTTATTTAAGTGGGGAATAATGTAATATGTGCCATATTTTTGGTTATTTTAATTAATTGTATGTTGTAGAATTTAATTAATTAAAGATGAGAATGTTTGAGAATCCAGAAATTTCTAGGTTACAAGATTTTGTGAGGCTAATTGCATGATCTTAAAGAAATAATCTAGTATATTGTAAAACATAAAAGTTGTGGATCTATGTCTCATCTTCAATCCTATAAAATGGCTTAGAAAAATTCTATGTGTGTGAAGAGTTATGCTTCTTTGAGCAGAACTTATCTGGTTTATTATATCTGCAGGAAATTTGTGTATGTTTGAATTTTTTGGGAATGACTGAGATAGTTTGAGCCAAATATGTAAACATGAGAAATATTTATTTTTGTGTTGTGTTGTTGTCTGTAAAATTTTAAGAATTTTGGATAACTCTATCTCAGTGGAGAGAGGAATTTCTCAGGTCTATTCGAATAGATTTTGGGCAGTAAGTCTGGGTGACATTTTGAGAGTCACCATGGTTTGTGTAGTTGCCTTTGTGATTTGAATTTTGGATATGTTAAGGCTCTATATGTATATTTTAAGTGGAAAAAAGAATCAAGAAGTTTGGATGTTTGTAGCTCATTTGCGAGATGGTTAAGTGTAAGTTGTCGAGGAAAGGTTTCAGTGCAGTAGAGATCAAAATACTTGAATCCCACTTCCTTTTGCTCCACCAAAAGCTTTAACACAATTTTCCTTTTGCTCCACCAAAAGCTTTAACACAATTTTTCTAACATATTTTCTTCATAAAACTTCTTCCTTCTTCAATTTCCTATCTATTTTTGGTTGACTCTTTGGAAAGGTTGGAACACATATACTTATCATCTTTTTAAAAGCCAACAAAAAAAAATTGAAGATAAAAATAATAGAAATTTCTAGATTTTTGGTGATTTGTCACCTATTTAATTAATTAATAAATCAATTAATCATTTTCTATCAAACATTAACCTACTCCATCACTATGGCCGGCCAACTAGATCCATTTCTAGAAAGGGTGGGTCCTACAACTTTTTTTAATTGCACTTTTAGTCTAAAATTTTCCTTATTTGCATTTTTGACCCCAAAACTTTCTGTAATTTATTCTGTCTTTTCTGTTTAGATTCAACCTTAAGTGTGGGGAATGAAATACCTTATTTTAAGTTGTTTTATCATTTAAAAATAGTTCTGGATCATTTCTGAATTTCAAACGATGGATTTTCATAATTACCCCTAAAATTGCCTTTATTTATAATTTTACCATTACTCTTATTTTTAGTGTTCCAAAATATTTTTCAACTCTTTCTTTTCACCATAATTTCACATAAAATTAACTTATTTAATCCCTCCAAGTTTGGGTCAAAAATTCTTAAATTAGCCGGACTGCTATTTTCTCGACAGTGTTTCTGACATCGACGATTTCTGGAAAAATATTGCATTTGCTTTCTAACTGTCTCTAAAATTCTTTCCAATCATTTCAATGCTTTTAAATCATAAACTGAGAATTAAATCATGCATTCAAGATGGGATTTCCTAGGGTATTACAACAAATTCCTCAAAATAATTGTATTAAAGGCAATTAATGGAAAAATGATTTTTTGGTTTTTTGGATTTGATGCTCAATTAAAAAGCATACCTATTGATGTATTTCATGGCCTCAATCCATCTTCCTCAAGTTCGGCCCATATCTTTAATATTCGACCCATCACTCTCCAAGCACTAAGCCCATAATTTCAGCCCAAGTCATAAGGGTTTTTGAACCTCAATTGCACACTTTTAGACTTAGTTTAATTATGCAAGGAGAAGAAGCCCAACACCGCTCTTTCATAACTTGAGTTTTGGCCCACTTGGAGAAAGAAGAAAGATGAGCCCAATGTGGTGTCTTAAATTAATTAAATGGATTTTGGTCTCTCTCCATCACACCCATCATATGAAAGGCTTAAGAAGAGTTGAATTTCTAAATTTTTTTTTAGCATACCTACGTATCCCATTTGAATAGGAATCAAAATCTGTGTAGTTCACCCTTCTTGTAAAGAGTTTGGATGCTAAGGGCTGTTTGGGCTTAAAGTGATTTTGTTTTGATAAAAATCCCAATACTGGGTATACCTTCCCTGTAGACTGGTAGATCGGAGGGTGGTTGGAGTTCCTTATGGGACAGAAGTTTAGTCTTTTTATTTTTGGGTCAATACGAATGCCGGGTTGATTGCTTGATCTTCACTAAATTAATCAAATGAAGATTAATTTAAGGCACTATTGGCCTCCTTCAAATCATCAAACTCTTCAACGCCTAAAGAAGACCTTGAAGAGGGCGGTTTTAGACCTAAAGAATGCAAAACCTTGAGAGAGTTGTATTAAAGGGAGATAAGAAAGAGCTTATTAAGGAAATTTCAACTCAATAGTTTAGTGTGTTTTGCAAATGGGGGGAGGTTTTATTTATAGAGTTTTTAAAGGACATTTCGGTCATTTCTAGTCCAGATATGGTGGTGACACTTGATGGATTTTTTGGCTCACACCAAACTCATTGGTGTCACAGAGCTCAGAAGATGGCGGCACCAGAGGGACTACTGGCGAATTAGCCAGTAAGAGAGGTTAGATCCGCTAATGTGTCTGGTATGAGACACCAAAAAAATTAGTAAATCCGCCAAGCTTTCTAAGCGGATCCATCAGATCTGCTTTGGTGAGATTTTCGTAAGCATTCGATCCAATTGTCCGTCTTTTTTGCTTTTTGAGCTTCCGAGGGCCTAGTTAAGTTTGATATAAATTTGTTTGAAGTCCATGGGTGTGAAAATCCGGTGTTCATAGCTGCCCCTCATCATGGTTACTTTCCTTGAAAAGTAATCATGATGATAGTGAACACAGGATACCACAATCAGATTGGGTACAGAGATCCTAAAGCTACCCTTAGGATGGTGTGATAAGATCTAAAGGCATACCTTTATAATGGTATGAGAAGATTATAAAGCTACCCTTAAGATGGTGTGCAAAGCTCCTAAAGCATACCCTTAGGAAAATATGATAAGATCCTAAAACATATCCTTAGGATGTTGTGATAAGATCCTAAAGCATACCCTTAGGATGATGTGATAAGATCCTAAAGCATACCCTTAGGATGGTCTGAAAAGCTCCTACAGCATACCCTTAGGAAAGTCAGATAAGATCTTAAAGCATACCCTTAGGAAAGTCTTATAAGATCGTAAAGCATACCCTTAGGATGTTGTGATAAGATCCTAAAGCATACCATTAAGCTGGTGTGATAAGATCCTAAAGCATACCCTTAGGATGGTCTTAAAAGCTCCTAAAGCATACCCTTAGGAAAGTCTGATAAGATCCTAAAGCATACCCTTAGGATGGTGTGATAAGATCCTAAAGCATACCCTTAGGATGGTCTAAAAAGCTCTTAAAGCATACCTTTAGGAAAGTTTGATAAGATCATAAAGCATACCCTTAAAATGGTGTGATAAGCTCCTAAAGCATACCCTTAGGAATGTCTGATAAGCTCCTAAAGCATACCCTTAGGAAAGTCTGATAAGATCCTAAAGCATACCCTTAGGATGTTGTGATAAGATCCTAAAGCATACCCTTAGGATGGTGTGATAAGATCCTAAAGCATTCCCTTAGGATGGCTTACTTTAAAAAAGGGAGGCCTAACGCTGCTATAGGTCTCACAATAAGGGATCCTAACTCTATGCTAGGCTAATAATAATGTTGTGCTGAAGATAATATTAGTGTTATATCAAACTAACAGGATGACAGTTGATACAAGTGAAAGGGTTTTGGCTTCAAACATCTTTCAAAATGAATTTGGATGGAAAATGGATTTTGATTTCTAATGGCGGCATGGGTTTGAAATTATTTTGTTTTGCCAAGGGTTGTTTGGGCTTAAAATGACTTTTGATTTGCCAAAAGCTGCTTGGGCTTAAAATGATTTTGTTTTGCTAAGGGCTAATTGGGCTTAAAATGACTTTTGATTTGCCAAGGGCTGCTTAGGCTTAAAATGACTTTTGATTTACCAAGGGCTGCTTAGGCTTAAATGATTTTGTTTTGCCAAGGGCTGCTTAGACTTAAAATGACTTTATTTTGCCAAGATTTCCGTGGACTTTGAAAATGGTTTTTGGGTTTTCCATGATTTACGTGGGCTTTTGAAAATGATCTTTGATTTTCCATAGTGCAATTTGAAAAAGAGTTTGATGCAGTGCATTTTGAAAGAAGTAGCATATAATTAAGGATGCATCAAATTGAAATGAGCTTTGAGTTCAAGAAGTTATACCTTTCTTGATGATGGTTCTGACCTTTTCCTCTATTTATGTAGTCTTTTGAAGAGAAGGGTTTCGTCATAATTACCATATGACTCGTGGAAACAGAGTTACCTTTTCCTTGATATTCAGGGGGAACAACTTAGCCGGCTAAAAGGTATTCATCTATATTATCTGAGAGATCGTCAACTACACTTTCTTTCTATTTCTTGTCATATTTTAGTTCCAAACAAATGCAAGAATGAAGTATGATGATGTATGATGGTATGGATGTCATCAATGTTGTGCATGCAAGATGCTTTCTTTTGGGATGTTCCAATGCTACACCCCTTGTTCAAATGAGATACACATGTTTCATATGATTCTGAATGATTTACATAAAAGTTATGTAAGTTTATGCAAATGTAGAGTTATGCAATGAAACCCAATAAGATGTGATTTTGTGCATTGGGGATGCCCCAGAATGCCTCGCTTTTGAGAAGTTTAGTGCGATACTTGGTAACAGGATGGATGCTACCTTGGCTAGATTAGAGCACAGGGTTGGTTATTTTCAGTCTTTTTAGAGGCTTTTGGGTGTGAGTCAGGACTTTGCGAGCTCCATGGTTACGAATGGTTAAATTAATTTGGTTATGGTTATTAAGGAATTTAAGGATTTAGACGATCTTGCTGATGTGGTTAGGCAGATTGGTATTGTGTCTAGTCTCAGGCTATCAATTTCTTAGTTCTTCAGGATGGGGAGAATTAAGATGGTGGAGTTGGTTTCTCTGATGGGCAAGGTTCTTATGTTGCTAGGCTAGTTTTTAGCTAAGACATTACATTGTTTGGATAACAGGTATAGGGTGGATGGGCTATGGTTTGTCAACCCAGAGAATCTTCATTTGAGTAAATGACTCTCTTTCTTTTTGTTTGGTTATGTTTTGACAGGTCTAGATAGTCTGATTGGGTTAGCTTATCTATTTAGCTGGGTTTGGTTGGATTGTTTGGGTTGACTGAATTAGCTGGTATGTTTAGTTTGGTTTGACTGATATATTTAGTCTAACTGCACTCTTTTCCAAGTTTGGCTTAAGGATCACCTTTATGTGGTTGGCCCTCCATCCAGAATGTCGTATTCATCAGCAAATTATCAGACACGGAGGATCTGGGTCTGCTTCGACATTGAGCATAAATGGATTAGCTAGCTACTGGAGTTGGGTCAAGAAGACATCTTGTGGTTTTGTTCTTGGTATGGGGTCTACTTGCTTATAACTAGGAGTTACGGGTACAGTATGGTATATTTGCTGGATTTTTATATGACCACCTTCTATCCGAGGACTAGGGTTTTAAGACAAATGGGTATGTCTCAGGGAATCCCATAAAATGGTCATGTTTTCTCAATTTTCCTTATTTTTGGTACTGTGGCACGGGCTATTATGAGTGGCTAGAGAAGGAGAATGTATTTGGTGAGCCCATCTGGATTTGTTGACAGACTGGATGGTTATGATGCTTGGCTCAAGAAGAGGGTTTGACCCTTAGAGAAAGTTTCTAATTATCATCATTGTTTTCTGAATATACAATGGACTCCTCATCGTTCTTTGTTTCTAAATCCAAAGGAATGTCATCTTATGACTCAATTAAACCATCATCTATTTATTGATAATCAGTAGTTGGATCATTAAGTTCATGATCTTCTTCATCTGATATGATTTGTGCTTATAGTTCATTTGCAGAATCCTCCTAGCATGCAGTTACACGTGATGGATTAATGTCATATTTTGAGTATATAGCTTCCATAACAGCTCTGGCTTTAATTTTGCACACTGCCAGCCAATCTACCCTATCACGTTTACATCTAGGATATAAAACATAATAGACTTGAGCAGTTTACATTGCTAACATAAATGGTATATACTTATCAAACCTTCTTTTGATGTTTACATCAATAATATGATATTTTGGATGAACCTTCATGCCTACATTAGGTATTGGATCAAATAATTCAAATTTAAACAGAATAATCCTTTTAATTGGAAGCACTGGATACTCCAATTGTAAAATTTCTTTCAACTGTCCATAATAATTGCTCGATTCATCACTGTAATTTGATCCCCTTGTACAAACACCATTATTAGTGGTTGCTTTGTTGGAACCATAAAGTTCAATGTAGAATTTGTAATATCTGCAATTTTGTAGTGTTTTTATTAATTTTGTATATTTGGAGAATTAATTAATTTCAAATGAGAATGTTTGAGAATTTCAGAACTTTTTGATCTCTGCAGTTTCAAAATTTTGTGAGATTACTTGCATGATCTTAAAGACATAATTTGGTAAAGGGTAGAACATAAAATTGTGAGTTTATGTCTTAATGTAATTCTGTAGAATGGTTTGGTAAAATTATGTATGAGTAATGAGTTATGTTTATTTGAGTAAGGCTGGTCTGGTTGAGTGTTCTACAGGAAGTTAGTGTATGTTTGAATTTACTGGGAATTACTGAGACAGAAGTAGCTAAAGGTGTGAACATGAAAAATGTTCCTTTGTGTATTTTGATGATGGCTGTAAAATTTCAGAATTTTTTGATAAGTATATCTCAGTGGAAAGTGGTTTTTCTCAGGACTGTTCGGAGAGATTCTAAGGCAATAAGTTTGGGTGACCTTTGGAGAGTCACCATGGTCTGTGTGTTAGTCTTTATGATTTGAAATTTTATTTGTTGTGCCCCTGCATGTTTATTTTAAGTGGCAAAAAGAATTAGTAAGTTTGGACATTTGTAACTCATTTGCGAGCTGGTTAAGTGTGAGATGTCCAGAAAAGGTTTTAACTTAGAAGAAGTCTTGATATGGCGAGCCAGCAAAATGCGAAGTGGTATTTTGTGAGCTGGAAATGCAAAGTGACAAAATGGCGAAGTGGCGAGGTGAAATTGCCGAAGTGGCAATTGGCGAAGAGGCATATGTGAGGTGGCATTGCGAAGAGAGTTGGTGAAGAGGTTTGGCGAAGAAAGTTTGGCGAAGAGGTTTGGTGAAGACAGTTTGGCGAAGAGGTTTGGCGAAGAAGATAAGGAGAGGTGGCATTATGCGAAGAGACATTATGCGAAGAGGAAATGTGCGAAGTGGCAGTTCGGGAAGAAACGATGAGGCGAAGAGGCATTGCCGAGGTGGCATTTGCGAGGAAGAGTTCACGATGAGAGTCTGGCGAGGCAGCATATGCGAAATGACATATGCGAGCTGGAAAATGCGAAGTGGGATTGGCGAGCTAGCTTAGGCGAGGTAGCTTTGCCGAGGCTGATTGGCGAGCTGGCAAGCGTGTTTCTGGGGTAGTGGTCTATTTAACCCCAGCACCCCCAGTAGCATTTCACGATTTTTTCCATCTTTCTTTCTTCGATTAAATTCAGTCTCTTCTCAGAGTTAGCCTCATTTTATTTTCTAAGGAATTAATACTCAAATTAATGCATTAGACTTCTAGATTAGTCTATATTAAAGCAGAAATCATCAAATTGGAGCAAGAATCTTAGGAATTTCAGTATTGAGGAAAATAAGGTAAAATTTCTTCCAAAGCTATACTCTTTAGATTTATGTAAGTCTATGGGTTAGGATAATTAATATTGGGTATATAGAATTTATTGTAAGTAATCTGAAGTCATTAATGATAATTAATGTGGGAGAAATCAGAATGTTGAGGCTGTCATGAATAGTAACATAAACAGTAACTCCGAAAATTAAATGCAGATTTTCTTTAAGAGATAAATAAAATTGTTGTTGGGAATTAAGAATAGAGACTCTAAGAAAATTAATTATTAGGAAATCATGATAAATATTATTGATTTGGAGAAAACCCTAATTTTGTATATTTGGGGAAATTTCTTAGGAGGAGGAAATCAAATTAATTGAAGAGTTAGAGTTGGAATTTGCTAAAGGAAAATTCAAGAGAAATTGTGTTAAGGTAAGTATGAACATCTTATTTGATTATCGTTCTTTGAACTTAATATGACTAAGTATTCTCATATTTGTTACCATTTATACATATATGTATATTTGTATAATGTGAATGACATGATCAATTTTCTTGGATAAAGTTCATATACTTCTTATTTGTTAACCTGATTTGAATGATATTATATGATGATGGTCTTGCGACCAATATGCTCTACATGAGATTGAAACCCCATGACCCATGGATAGAATACTCTTCCCAATGAGAGTAAATTCATTGGTCCATTGTGCACTTTGGGAGCCCAGCTGATAGGGTTTTTATCAGTGTTCCACCTAGAGGGGGCCATGAGCTCTAGGCGCATGCCTGGCCAAGCATGTGTGCACGTTAAAATAGCAAGG
>CANXYC011244241.1:0-18862 GCA_948193065.1 Aleurites moluccanus | reverse complement strand
AAAAAATTAAAAAAAACAAAATTTTTTGTTTTAAAAAAAAAATATATTTTTTTTTATATATTTTTATTTTTTTATTTTTTAAAAACGGTAACCGGTTTAAAAAAAATTTTTAATTTTTTTTTTTTTTTTTTTTTTTTTTTTTTTTTTTTTTTTTAAAGTTAAGAGGTGGTGCGGTCAAGCTGTCACAGAAGAAGTTTAGCTCACTGAAAGTTGCTAAACAAGCAATGGAATGCTCAAATGTAATGTTGTGATTTTGTGTGTTTGCTTGATTTATTGTCTAATTTATGGGTTTTTGTGGTTTCAGATTTTCAAGGAAAAGTAAAAACAATAAGCATTACTAGGGATTGCATGAAGAGTCCAGTTGTTGGGTGCTTTTCAGAACCCATCAGGTGCTCTGAAGGTTTAATCTTTTCGAAGGATGGAACATATTCCCGGCAAGAGCAAATCTCTTGAATAATTATTGGGTTCTCTCCTTCTATTTATTTATTTAAGAAAGAAAGATAATGAATTAGGTCTTGTTGATTGTTTTATTCAAGAATAAATCTTAGTTTAAACAAATGAAATAAAATATCTTCTTTTATTCTTCTGTCAGGTTTTTTTTAGTTCCCACCAAAATATTGTAGAAATTAACAGGCATATATGCTTTCTTTAGTTCTTTGATAACTATAGACAAGAAATAAAGGACCATGTTTAAATAGTTACAAATCAATGTCATATAAAAATTTCTACAGTTAAAGAACTGTATTTTTTTTCCCATTTAGAGTAATGATGTTGATTATTATTGATTTAGCTATGGAATTGGTATTAGGAAGTTGTTAGAGGCTGTGTTGCAAGTGAAGGTGAAATCGGATAGGTATGAAGAAATCTTGCAGAGGATTGAACGCAAGATAAAATCCAAAAATCCAAGGACTGAATGGATTAAAGAGCTAAACAAAATGGTAGCTCGGGGAAACGAGGAAATACAGACACTAAGAAGGGGAGCAGCCTGTTTTCAAGTGCTCATCAGAAACAGATTGTTGCAATTGCTTCAAAAAGCCTCGTTACATGAAGGACCTTATCGACTTGGATAATTCGCTTCAGAGGTTCTATGAGATTATTATGATTGAGACATTCATAGAGGTTAAAGAAATTCTTGATGATGTGAAAGAAATTCAAGATAATGTGAAAGACGTGAAGTCCATGATTGAAAAACTTCATGACAAGGCAATGAACCTCAGCAGCCTTTTTCTGTGTCAGATTCAAAATTACACAAAGAAGGAGAGGAGCAAACACAGAAGCCATCGCAGCCTCCCTTACGAGAAAGTGTTACATCTTTGTATGAAGAGAAATCCCAGCAGCCTGTTTCTGCATCAAATTCACACAAAGAAGAAGAGGAGCAAATATACTCGTCATCTCAGCCTCCCTTGCAAGACAATGTTGCTGCATCTTTGGGTAGAATAAGCATGGCTGATTCAGAGATGAAAGACACTCGCAAGGATTCAAAGCCCTCAAATTTACCTATCAATGTTGGTGGAACAACTCCATCTTCAGATCAGCCACCATAAACGAAGGTCAATGATTTTCATAAAGGGATGGAAAACACTAAGTTTGAGCCCTTAGATGATTCAACTAAGAAAATGGACCCAGAGAATGCAACATTGAAATCATCTAATCCTGATCTTCAGCCATTAAAGGTCAAGGACATTCATGATGATCGGGGCATGAAAAACACTCGTGAAAAATTTGAACCCTTGAAGTCAACCAAGATCAATGCAGTGATGGCACCTTTACATTCATCCAAGGTTAGATATATTCATGAGGATCCTGAATCATTGAAGATTAAAGATATTTATGATGTTAAGGTGAAAGACACATAAAAAGCACGAGGCCTTCAATACAATATTGCATCCATTTGTACCTACAGAACCAAGAAGTTTCCAAGATATTGCTACCGGGGAAGTGAAAGAAGCTCCTGTAAAACTTGAACCCTTAAATGCAACCAAGAAGAAGGAAGCGATATCTGCAGCTTTTCATTCAAATCTGCCTCATGAGCCCATGAAGGTTAAAGATTTTCCTGAGAAAGTGCAAAGAACGAAGAAAAAAATTTTGAACCACTGAATCATGTAAAGGAAAAAATTTCAAATGAGAATGAGGAAAGGAATATTGAGGACTAAATCAAGAAGAATATGGTGGATCGATGATATAAAAAATACCAGCTCCTTTGATTCAACAGATATAAATTATATATATATTAGCATTTATTTACCTTTTGCCGTAAGCTTCCTCAACTGTGCATATATACACAGCTTGTATATCTTTCAATAAACACAAATTCCCCATTTTTTTTTAATGCTATCATTTCTTTTATATATTTCTTTAAAATATAACTTCTGTATATATAGATATAGATTTCTAAATAGATTAAATGTGTTCACTTGATCTTTCTTTTGCAACAATTTATTCTTGTGGCAGCCATGCCCATCAACATTAATGAAGAGAGCATAATCAACATATTGAAGTTACTGGTTATAAATACATAGAAAGTGGGGGTTGACTGGTGAGTGGGTTTGATTTTCAACAATAATACACAGATGAAAAAAGTTTTCATGTTTATATCATAGAGTATAGACCTTCTCTTTTGTAATTTTCTGTGTATATGAAAGAATATTTTATTCAAATTTTTAACAATTGGAATTGCCTGTGGGAGATCAAATTTGGGTAACCAGTCAAACTTATATGTCTGTCCAATAGATAGCTTCTCTTTGGTCATGAACAACGAACAACAACAGCTGCGATAATAGGCGGTTCTTAAACAGTGTTGGGGATTTTTAGTCCCATCAGGTGAATTTTTGTTTTGTTTTTTGTTTTTTTTTCCTGTATGCTCTTGTTGTTTGCTAATAAAGCTAAGATAATGGGTTGGATGTAGCATTGATTCCATTAAAATAAAAAGCAATCTGGGCAAACTGCTTTAGAGGTTCAAATAATGAAGCAAGGGACATAGTCTAGGCAAGAGCAAAATAAAGTAATTGTTCTCTTGAATATATTATTGGGTTCTCTTCTTTTATTTAAGAAACAGAGAGAGATTAGTTATGCCATATAATTCGAAGCAAAAGTAGAATCTTATTCTCTTAAATCTTTAGTTATTTTTCAAATAAATTTCCCACTTTGTCCTGATTCTTTTCTTTGTTCAGTTTACTTGGTGCTTAGTATTGCTTTCATTGTTCAAAGTAAAAAAAAATAATAATAAATTTTTTGATTCTTCTTACACAAGGATACATATATCTTGCTTGTTCCATGTCTATAGGATAATGACAGGATAAAAAATAATTGATGTATTGAATGATTAAGATTTTTGTTCAAGATAAGTGATTGACATTTGTTGGCTATGTCTATAAGCACTAAAAAGATAGAAGAGTTAAACAAAATGTTAAAGTTTTTTTTTTCTTTTAGAAGATCAAATAATGGCATTGTGAGAAAAATATAAGTGAAAGGATTGCTAAAAGTGCTCAAAACAATTGAAGCTTGTTATATTTGCTTCAAAAGCCTAGTTTGATGAAGGAACTTCTCAAAAACTTGGATAGTTCACATAAAAAGTTCTGAGAGATTGTTATGCCAGTTCAACAAACTAGGGAAGTTATTGAGACTTTGATGGAGGTGAAACACGTTAAAGGCGCTGGGACGACAGAGGTGAAGTACACATTGGAGGTGGCAAACATTTTGAAGGTACTGGGAGAGTTGTTAAATGCTATAGGTGAGGCAATGAAGAAAGCAGAAATGTATGGTTCTCTCTTGCTAAGAATAGAATCAGAGGTAGAATCTTCCATCAGAAAGATAAGAGAGTCTAAGCAAGTCACATATCATGTAAATGAGGAAACAAAGAAATTGTGGCAACAAATAAATGAAGGGGAGAAGCTTGTTCAAATGTGTGCTTCAGAAACATATTGTTGTTGTTGCTTCAAAAAGCCTCAATACACGAATGAACTTAATGACTTGGATAATTCACTGGAAAGGTTCTGTCATCAAGTTGTTAGAACACAGGGACAAGAACAACTTCCTCCACAAGCAGATGCAGGACCTGCAGAGCACCCAGGAAAAAACATTCGCGTGCGTGCAAAGGACAGTCAAGTGGAGGAGAAGCCAAGTGGGGATATGAAAGACAATAAGGTGAAATGCACTCTAGAGAAAAAGAAAGGCACTCATGCGGAAGGTAAGGACACTATTCATGCCAATTATGAAAACATCCAAGAGGAGGAAGTAAAAAAAAGCAGTGGGGAGATTCGAGACTTACCTCCAAATGGGTACACAAAAGGAAATTCTTCTAATTCTTTATCTTCTGTTGATGGCAAGCGGAGTGAATCCTTAAGGCAAGAACAGTCTCTAACTCGTGCACCAGGTGAATCAGGGGAGCGAAATGAAAAGTTAGTGAAGCTAACAAAGGAAAAAGAAGATATACGCAAGGAATTTGAGTGTTCAGATGCAAGCGAAAAGACTGGTTTAGTGTCAAACAATACTACATCTTCACATACATGTCTGCCTCTTAAGCAATCAGAGACGAAAGGCTTTGGTATGTTGTTAAATGTTGATGCATCATCTTCAATTCCAGTTGTGCTTCCTAAGCCAAATATTGGATGGGACACATTCAAGAAATTCCAGAAGGATTTATCCAAGGAGGGAGTGCCTGTAATTTTATCATCTACTTCTATAGGATTTGGGGAGATCGCCAAGGCTAAAGAACTTCGTCAAGATGGAAACGCTCAAGGTACCAGTTCAATTTCCAACATTTTTATTTATGTATATTTTTTCAGTCTAAATTAGTTACAGTTTGGAAATTTATGATTTCATTTGTGTCCCTGACTAACTCAAATCTCATGAAGATTTGAATTTTGCAAGATTGTGATATAATTAGTTGAAACAGACTCTGTGATGGTGATACCAATTTTGGTTCGAAAAACTTAACATCTCTTACAACCATAAGCGATGATTCTTTGCATGTTTCAGCCATAAGAGTTGCTACTTTTATGAGTCTGTTTCCACTTCTGATATAATGTTGTTTATTTTATGCTACAGTACTAGTTCTTTAATACCCTGCAATCTATTGGACAACTTCCTAATGCTTAACATTGCTAGTAATGTCAAATTGACTGAAAAAAGAGGATAGGGGGGGATCAGATATCTAAAGAATGCTTTACTTAGACAATCTCCCAATATTCCCTGACAAATTTATAAAATCAGTGCAGATAAAAGTCTTGGGTCTTCTAAATTCGTCCTGATTTCCGTGTAGTTAATAGTTAAAAACAATTGCTGATATTTTCTCAGGTATGCAAGATCTCAAAACCAAGCTGGCAGGTTCACCAAATATACAACTGCAGTAACCACATTTGCCAGGTACAGCATTTGATAGTTTTTGCTAAAAGCTTCATTGATACATCACATACCCAAAGTATGTTTTTACAGGTTTTTGAGCTGTATAGAAGTCAAACTCATGAAGGAATAAAAAACATTCTCTGATCTAATTCTCTTCAGGATCAGATAGATATCCAAGAAGTGAAAGATCACTGATTTTAGCTGGTAAGAAACCAGAATTTGCGACTATCAGATCGTCCGGCAACTGAAAAAATTCAGATCCTGATGAACCTTTTCTTCAGGGACTTGAATGTTAAAATGTAATTCATATCCTGTATAAAAAAAACTTGCCAACATAGGCCAGTGCGTGTTTGTGTATTTTTCAAGTACATTTTCAGTTCATCTTTTGTTAGCATACGCTTTTAGAGTAACATATCATTTCACATTATATTAGGTTGCAATTTGTTGATTCTAGGCAATCAAAAAACGAAAATTGGTAAAAATGAACATGATCCACGATAGTTAAGCAGATAAGCACTACATGGCTGCAATTTGGTCTCCTCACCAGTCACTCTGCAGTATGAATTTATTCAGAAGGCCTCACTCACTTTTCAAACTTAATTAATGCATCAATTTTACATCAAGGCCCTTTGATTAGCCAGAGCAATTAATAGTTTTATTATTTTGGTCAAGTGTAGGTAAAATTTAAATTTGAATTTTCTGGTCTATTTAGTGTCCCATCTCATATACCATGCATTTTTTTATGTACCATATTATTTATAAAAAAAATATTTTTTATCAAAATATTTTGAAAAAAAAATGAAGTGGCGCATAAATATAAGCATAGGAAAGCAGATAAGATATTAAATGAGACAAAAAATTTGGATTGGTAAAATTTATCCAAAGAGTAATTAAGAGTAGGCCTTATTTACACTTAATGCATACGTCAAACTAATGAGATAAAAATATATAAATAAAAAAAAACATATAATTATAACCTAATGGACATAATTATAATTAGTTTTAATTAGAATAAAATAATTTATTTAAAAAATTTAGGGATAATTATAATTTTTCGAAAAAATTGATTTATTTATGTTTAAGATTAAGATACACATATTAACTTTTAACCGTAATTTTTAAATTAATTTATTATTTCTAAATTATCTTTCAATATGTTATAATTATTATCGTGTCAAGAAAAATGTATTTTATGTATCAAACAATAATGAATACACATAGATCATACATAGTTTAAAGGGTTTTTGAGCACTTTAATTACATAACAAAAAATCAAATTAAATAATTAAAAATTACGTGTTATTTGTGTTTTAATTTATTAATTTACATATTATATTTTTACAATAAAATGCATTTGTCATAGTATTAAAATTTAGAAGTATAAATTTTTAAAATCCACCATTTTTTATACTAATAATTTTATAGTTCAAGTAAAAAATCTATTGTTTATTCAAAATTATGTGATATTTGAAGTTAAATAAGATATATGTAAGGGTTTTTGAGATTTTAGTGACATATTATTATTATTATTATTATTTTAAATGGGCCAATTTTGAATTTTTAAAGCCTATACATTTATTTTTTTATTATAAATGAAAATTAAAAAAAAAATAAAAAATTAACTTATATTTCGTTAAAATCATATTTAATTAGAATTTCAAATCAATATCTTTTAATTTTAAAAACGATTTTAATATAATTAAACTAAATACTCATTAAATTTATGATGGGTTGATGTTATCGTTGAGGTGGTAGAATACATAGTAATTTGTTATTGAATAAAAATTGAGAAATTAAAGAAATGAAAATCAATTACGCTAAGTTATTTACTTCCTTATAAAAAATTGATTATGGCCCAAATTGGCTAAAACAAAGTCTCCTCTAAAGAAACATTTAGCTTTGAAAAGTTTGGAAACCAGAGCATTGGAATTTTGTAAAAATATTTCATCCCTTCTTGGCCAGCATTGTAAGATTAAAACAGTGAAAATCTCCCATCAAAATTTTTATGAACACAGAGCCTCTACCAATTATACCAATGCATACCTTTATTCCCATTTAAGTTAGAACCCCGTCAAAAGGAATTTTTCATCTTATGTAACTCTTCACATAAACAAAACGGTAATTGAAAAGTCCCCATACAAAAAGTAGGCTTTGTCTGTGCTACAGTTTTAACAACTACATAAAAAAAATAAAAAAAAATCAATTCTGACAACAGCTCAACCGTTACCATAGATCCCACTTTCATTTTAATTTCAAGAAAATAAGTTCAATTTAATCAACTTTGAAATTAAAATAATTTTTTTTTAAATTTGAATAAAATATTGTATTTAGAGTACAATTGCAATTTTTTAAAATATTTGATTTTTTATTCTCTGGGACACAAAAAAGTAATTTTTTTTTTGTTTTAAATTTCATTTATTATTTTTTTTACATTTTTCTTCCCTTAATTTTAACTAGTTCGCAATCAGCCGAGCCTAATTGAATTTTAACTTTATCAGATTTAGTTCATTATTTTTTTTTTCCGAACTTGAATTTTATATTAAATAAAAAATTATATTTAAATTTAGCTCATTATCAATTCGAGACGATTCATAAAAAACTCATTTATAAATAATAATTAAATTTAATTGAAGTTTGACTAGTTAAATTATAATTAATTTAGGTTTGAACTGAAAATCAACTCATTTTAAAACTCATTTATAACTAAATATTCATTTTTAATAAAATAATTATAACAAAAAAATACTTAAAATTAAAACACATCTAATTAATGAAAAAAATTCAATCGAGCATTACATGTATCTTAAAGATATTAATTAATAAAAAAATATATATTTTTAAAGATTAGAATAATAAATTATATTAATACTAACAAAATTTTAAACTAAAATTTTATTAGTATTACATAAATATAATTATAATTATATAATACTTATTTAAAAATTATATATAGTATATTTTAGTTAAATTAAATTTAAAAAAAATTAAAATTTTTAAAATATATTTTTAAAGTGTCAAAATTATTAAATTAATAATAATAATAATAATTAAATTATTATTGAGTTTATTATAAATTTATTCATAAATTTATAATAAAACCGTTTACTAATCTAATTAAATCGCTTTACTTAAATTCAAATCGTTTATTATTCGAGTATCAAAATAAGGGTTAAATTTAACTCATTTCTAAAATAAATTCAACGCCAATGAATTTTTATGAACAGACGGATTTGGAGAACTAATTTCAACTATATAACTATTTAAACAGATACCCTTGCTTGTGCTGCCTCTTTCCCTCCCAAACCATGAGATTTCTGTACTTGAAATCCTCTCGATCTTCTTCTCTATTTCACCTAAACAAGATCTTTAAATCACCTTATTCCTCTTCTCAAATCCATTCTTATAAGCTTCTTGTTCAAAAATCCTCCTTTAAATTAAACCCAAAGGACAGATTCATAAATTGCTTATGCAAGGATGGGAAATTCAAAGAAGCCATTGATGTTTTGTGCCAGCAAAAGCGTTTAAAAGAAGCAATTCAAGTGCTCAATCAAATAGATAAACCTTCTGCTGCTATTTACTCAACTCTTATACAGTCTTGCCTCCATAACCGGGCTCTTGAAGAGGGGGAAAAGGTTCATCAGCACATTAAGCTATCTGGGTTTAAACCTGGCCTATTTATATTGAATCGTCTTCTTGATATGTATGCTAAATGCAATGGTTTATCGAATGCCCAGAAGTTGTTCGATGAAATGACTGAAAGGGATTTGTGCTCGTGGAATGTATTGATATCTGGGTATGCCAAAATGGGGTTACTTGAGGTAGCAAGAAAACTGTTTGATAAAATGCCTGAGAGGGACAATTTTTCTTGGACCGCCATGATTTCTGGATATGTACGTCACGGTAAGCCAGATAAGGCTTTGGAATTTTATAGAATGATGAGTAAATGTGAGAATTCGAAGTCTAATAAGTTTACAGTTTCTAGTGCTCTTGCTGCAGTGGCAGCGATTCCATGTTTGAGAATTGGGAAAGAGATTCATAGTTGTATCATGAGAACTGGGTTGGATTCAGATGAGGTGGTTTGGAGCGCATTGTCTGATATGTATGGTAAATGTGGAAGCATAGAGGAAGCAAGGCACATTTTTGACAGGATGGTGAATAGAGATGTTGTTACTTGGACAACAATGATTGATAGGTACTTCAAGGATGGAAGGAGAGAAGAAGGGTTTGATTTGTTCGTGGAGTTACTGAAGTCAGGGATTAGGCCTAATAATTTTACATTTGCTGGGGTTTTGAATGCGTGTGCTGATGTTAGTGTAGAGGAGATTGGTAAGCAGGTTCATGGGCACATGACTAGAATTGGTTTTGACCCATTCTCTTTTGCAGCAAGTGCACTTGTTCACATGTATTCTAAATGTGGAAATATGGCAAATGCAGAAAAGGTGTTTAGAGGGATGACCCGGCCAGATTTGGTTTCATGGACTTCCTTGATTGCTGGGTATGCTCAGAACGGTCACCCTGATCAGGCCCTTCAGTACTTTGAGTTGCTACTAAAGTCAGGGACACAGCCTGATCACATAACTTTTGTTGGTGTTCTTTCTGCTTGTGCTCATGCTGGCTTAGTTGATAAAGGACTTCAATATTTTCACTTGATCAATGAGAAATATGGTTTAACTCATACTGCTGATCATTATGCATGTATAATTGATTTATTAGCCCGATCTGGCCGATTTGAAGAGGCTGAAAATATTATTAATAAGATGCCCATGAAGCCTGATAAGTTTCTCTGGGCTTCCTTGCTAGGTGGATGTAGAATCCACAGAAATCTTAAACTGGCAAAAAGGGCAGCAGAAGCATTGTTTGAGATAGAACCCGAGAATCCTGCTACTTATGTTACAATGGCTAATATCTATGCCGCAGCTGATTTGTGGAGTGAAGTAGAGAAGATCAGAAAAATTATGGATGACCGAGGAGTGGTAAAGAAACCAGGTTTGAGTTGGATTGAGATTAAGAGAGAGGTACACGTGTTCTTAGTGGGAGATGCTTCCCACCCAAGATCCAAGGAAATACATGAGTTTCTGTGGAAGCTTTCTAAAAGGATGAAGGAAGAAGGGTTTGTTCCGGACACAAATTTTGTGTTGCATGATGTGGAGGAGGAACAAAAGGAGCAAAATCTCTCTTACCACAGTGAGAAGCTTGCCGTAGCTTTTGGAATTATTGCTACTCCACAAGGAACACCGATAAAGGTATTTAAGAATTTAAGAACTTGTGTAGACTGTCACACTGCAATTAAGTTTATTTCAAAGATTGCTAATAGAAAAATAATTGTGAGAGATTCAAATCGGTTTCATTGTTTTGAGGATGGAAATTGTTCTTGTGGGGACTTTTGGTGATTCAAACCCATAGAAATTCATCAAGTGTTTTTCAAGGAGTGATATAAGATCATGAGAAGCACATCTTTTGGCTTACAGCCATTTTCTGCAACACCTGCTCCGCACTAAATCAGTGGATAAGGTAGAGAATGAAAAGGGGTACACCCAGGTTGATTTTGCACGGGTGAGTCCACTGATCCAGATCAAGATTAGCTGTGCAAAAATGTTTGATTGAAAAGTCCAAGCCTTGGAAGGTGGGAATTCTTCTTTTCCACAGATATTGGAAGTTTTATTTCTAGTAAAACAGAAGCTTGGAGGAAGATTTGTTTGCTTTTTCGGAAACTGCAACGTTTTGGGTTGAGGCTTATGATGATCACAAGCATTGCATTGAATTCTGAAAGGGCTTGTAAGTTTTAATCATTGTGATCGACTAATGATGAATTGTGATTTTGATGAAGAGTGATTGGTCTAGAATGTTATCTTGACTATGTTCTTTCACAAGTTATAAGAAGAAATTTACTGTCAATTTGTGCAAGATACAGTGAGACCAGAAACAAGATATTGTTTTCATGTCTGTCAGGATGTAAACTATTCCATATTTCTCAGATTCTCAAATCCATGACCAGATATATCTACACTTCCATTAACAAGGATTGCAAATTCGGGGCATCCAATTTAGATTCCCAGACCAGGCGGTGAAGATGTTGTTGACTGTGAACCAATATTAGGTTATTTACACAGAGGAATGGAAAAAATTCCAGAAAATCGAACAATTATACAATATTTGCCCTATGTAACACGTTGGGATTATTTGGCTACTATGTTCACCGAAGCAATAACAGTAAATGGTCCAGAACTGTTTGGAAACATTCTTAAAACTAAATAAAACTAAACTAAAAACAGGGAATTCCCCTTGTAATCAGTAGCCTTGCAAAGCAAACTAATCGTAAGCATGATGACGATGAAAGTGTATGTCTAAGCACTTTCCTTTGCTTATTTCCCAATGGAATTCAAATGTGGCTTTGGATGGTTTATCTTGACTCTCTGCCGTTTCTGGTTTTGATGGACTCTCTTCATTTGCATCGACAGGATTTGATTCCTCTCTATTGGTTCCAACATTTTCCCGAAACAGGGCAATTATCCGATCCATTTTCTCGTTCATTTCAGTAATTTGTGTGTCATTAATTGCAAGGTAAAGCAATTGTTCAGCTTGAACATCATATTTCATAAACCTTTCAAGAGAGGCATCCATTTCTTGAATCAGCTTCTTGACTTTCCGCTTCTTGAGCAGCTTCCATTTCTTGATGTCTGAATACATATCAACAAGCACTTTGGTTTTTTTCAACTGCTGGAGAAACCTGTCACAAGTTTCAGTATGAATATTTTCTAAACTGAGAACTTGACGAATGATTGGCTCCACGTTCTCAATCGTGGATTCGAGGTGTTGAAGGGTTCTCTTGAAGAAAACTGCCCGCTCTTTCGCAAGAATAATTGATTGAAGCAAAGCTCCAACAACAGCTCCTAATAGAGCTTCTTCAACAATTCCCATTATTAGTACTTAGTTCTAGCTAGGAAACAAAAGCTACCTTTAGGTGAGAAATTAAATAAGAATATAAAGTAGCTTTTTCGAGATCAGAAGTGAATTGCGCAAAGACTTGTAATTCTGCAAATTCCAATTTTAACTTAAAATCTACTTGTTTGATATAGGTACAATGGTAGGCATCTATTTATATAAAACAGGTACAAGAGAGCTGGTCCAATTCCTAGGTGCAAGTTGCATTGCAGTAGTACATGATACTGAGTCAACGGCATTACCGTGTTAACCCATTCCAATACCCAAAACGCTATGCCATTAAAAGTCTTCATGAGAAGTCACTGCATTAATTAAATTTATATAACCGTAAGAGATACCAGTGTCGCTATGAACAAAGGAGCAAAGCAATGTCATATAAATGTTTTCAATGACATTTTCGAATACTATAGAAATTTGGGATAAGCTACAATTTTAATTCTACCGTTTAGTCATAGAAATACATTGATTTTTAATATTTTTCGAGATATAATTTTGACCCTAATGTTATTAAAACTTATAATTTTGATTTTTTGACCGTTGACTTTTATATCTGGGCCTCACAAGAATTAAAAAATATTTGATAAATTACAATTTAGTCCCTAAAATTTTATTTATTTATAAAAAAGTATTTTTTAAATTAAATATATAAAAAATAAAATAAATTAATAACTAAATAAAAATTAATTATTTTATTTAATTAAAATTAAAATAAATATCATTTTTAATTTAAAATTACTTTTTATTAAATTAAAATGATTAATTTTTATTTAACTATTTACTTTTCTAAAATTAAAATAAATAAAATTATTTTTTAATTATTTAATTTATTTTCTTATTTTTATAAAATTTAAATTTTTTTTTATATATTTAATCAAATTATCGTCAATTTCTCTCTTTTTTTTATATTTTCTTGCTTTCCATTTAATAATTAAAATTAAAATATTTAAAAATATATGTGAATAATTTTATGTGTAAAATATTCATACACAATTTTATTTATTGATTTATTATTTATTTTAATTTAAAATTAATATAAATTACTTTTTATTTAATTAAATAATTAATTTTTAAAAGTAATTTATTTTCTTATTTTTTATATATTTGTTTAAATAAAATTATTTTTTTCATATTTAACAAAATAAAATAATTTTGTTTTAATATACAAAAATATTTTTTAATCAAATATATAAAAAATAAGAAAATAAATTACTTTTAAAAATTAATTATTTAATTAAATAAAAATAATATTATTTATTTTGATTTTAAATTAAAATATATAAAAATAAAATAAATAAAAATATAATGTATAAATATTATACATAAAATTATTCATATATATTTTTTAATATTCTAATTTTAATTAAATAAAAAAATAAGAAAATATATATATATATATATATATATATATAAAAGAAAAGATGATATTTAGGGATAAGAATATTTAAAACAGTTAGTTTTTATATTTTAATTCCGTCAATAAACTTGGTCATTCGTCTACTTTTTTCTATTTTTTCTATTAAATTTTAGTAAAATGATAATTTTTAAATATATAAAATTAGAAAATAAATTCAATAATTAAAAAGTAATTTTATTTATTTTAATTTTAGAAAAGTATAGTTAAATAAAAATTAATTAATTTAATTTAATAAAAAGAAATTTTAAATTAAAAATAATATTTTTTTAATTTTAAATAAATAAAATAATTTATTTTTATTTAGTTATTAATTTATTTTATTTTTTTATATATTTAATTTAAAAAAAATACTTTTTTGTAAATAAATAAAATTTTAGAGATTAAATTATAATTTATCAATTACTTTTTAATCCTTATAGAGTCTAGAAACAAAAGTCAACGATCAAAAATATCAAAATTATAAATTTTAATAATATTAAAATTAAAATTATACAATATTAAAAATTAATATACATCTAAAACTAAATTACAAAATCAAAATTATTTCTTTTTCCCAATATAATTTGATAGTTTAGTTGTTGTCGTACTCGTACACCCTATAAGTATTTTCCAACAAAACGTGTGGGGACCAAAACCTTGGAACGCGTTAAATAAGTGTTACAAGAGCAGTTGTAAGTCGCAAGTTACATCAAACGTCAAAACATTCAATAATTATATTATATTTATTTAGTTATTAATAATAAATAACCGTTAAATAGTCAAAAAAAAAAAAAAATTATTATTTATAAATTTATGTTTATTTAAATAAAAAAATTAAATTATATTTTAAAAATAATATTTAAATAAAAAATTAAATATTAATATTTATTTTTAATAATTATTAAATATATTAATAACTAACAGTTAATAATAATTTTATCGAATAATTATAATAATAAATTATTAGATAATAGTTCGAATAATTATAATAATAAATTATTAGATAATAATCACCGACTAACAGCGGCTACGAATAGTTAAATTAAATGAGATTTTAATTATTAGTTAGTGGTAAATAATTAGTTGATAAATATTCATTATTTATTGAAAATTAATTGAGATCCAAATATTGTTAACACATAAAATAATTTGTAATAGTATATTTCAAAAAATAAAAAAAATTCTTATACTAAAATAATATATATATATATATATATATATATATATATATATATATATATATATATTCATCGTAATACTTATAATGACGAAGATCTCATTGTACTCCAGAAACTCATAGTATTAGTCTTGATAATCATCAATTTATTACCAACAATACCTACTCATATGTATATGTTAATTTTAATATGTTACAAAAAAAAATAATTATGAAAATTAAATATGAATATGTATTTATCATTTTTAATAATTATAAATAGAAATATCACATAAAAATTAATTTGAGAAAATTAATTTTATTAATAATTTTTATAAGGGTAATATTATAATATGACATTAGTTATTAATGGATAAAAAAAAATAGCAAAATAAAGATTTGGAATTAACAATTGGTAGAACAATTAACAACTAATGACTATTTTTTTTTTTTTTAATTTATCAAATGAAATGAGTTTGAGAATTAAAAAGTTATCAATTAATTTATTATACCTAAATCAAACACACACGAAGACTGAAAAAAACATTTAAAAAAAATAAAGGATTTTTAGAGAGAATAAGAAGAAGAAGAAGAACAGAAGAAGAAATGCATGCGTACAGTTAAAAGCAGTGTCAACTTGGTGGGGTTCTAGTTTTTAAATACCAACATCGAAGGCGATTGCGAGGAAAGAGGAAATTTCAAGCTTGTTATATAAATAAAATTTTATTTATTTCAAGCTATTTTAAATAATTTTCATAACCAAAATATTGTAGGATTAAATCGTAGTTTAAACTCATTTTAGAAAAATGAGTGCTAATATACATGAATTTATGGATATTAATAATCTAATATTAAGTGCAAGAATGCAAATGACTACACACTAACTACTCACTATACTTATAGAAATAATAATATTAACAAATTTAATTGAGTCATAGTGAATTCTTTTAGAAGAAACAAATATTCATTAATTAATAAAATAATATAATATAAAATTATAATTCTTTTAATATATAATTTCTAAAAAATATATCAAAATAAATTAAAAATACGAATATTAATAATTATAATTTTGACTTGAAAGATTAAATCGTACTCTTTGACAATAAATATAATACTTATTATTCGACTTTTTTTATGGTCTTTCTGCAAGTTTGATATGAATATTTATAAATGTAGATTCGTTACTCAAAGTAAAGTTTGCAATTTATATTGAACCATTAATCATATAACAAAAAAATAATAATAATAAAAGAAAGACAGATCCACCATAAAAGAATAAAAGATAGATCAATCATAGAGGGGATAAAAAAATAAAAATAAAAAATAAATTCACCAAAAAGAGAAGCAATATAAAAATAATTAAATTATTTAAAATAAGAATAAATAGGAATATTATTGAATAATAAAACCTGAGTATAATAAAAATAAAAGAGAATAATATACATCTACTTAAAAACAAACAGAGAGGGAAATATTTTTTTTCAGAGAGAAGATAGTGATTGTGTATATTTTCAACGGCATATGAACAATAGATTTTTTTAATCTCATTCTCAAATATAGAAATAATGACTAATTAATTCATTTATGCCTTGTTTGTTTTGAAAAAGTGGGAGGAAATGAAAGGAAAGGAAAAGAAAATAGAGAATATAATTAACCCATATTTAGATTAAATATATGTTAATTTTCTTGATAGTAAAATCTTTATAAATTAATATTTAATAAATTAATAATTTTTATTATATAATAATTTTTTACGATTTTGATTTAAATTAATGAATTAAATTAATAATTTTAATAAATTAATAAGATAATTTTTTTTTTAAAGATTCTCATAATTTGGTAATATTATATATATAATAAAATTTGATATTTATTTTATTAAAATGTGACTTCAATTTTTTTTTTAATTCTAAATAATTAATTTCACTTATTTTTTTTACTTTATTTAATTTATCACATATTTGAGGAAAGTTTATTTTAGTTATTTTTTTTTTATGATATACTGGTTTATAGCACCACATGGGAACTTCGTTTGTTATATTTTGAGGATGCTTTTCAAATTCTGCTTGACAATCACTTGTTTGCTAAAAAAAGCAAGTGCTCCTTTAGCCAGACTCAAGTGGAGTACTTGGGCCATATTATCTCTGAAACAGGAGTCAACACTGATCCGAGTAAGGTGCAAGCAATGATTTCTTGGACCTTGCCACCTAGGGTTAGTTTCAATCATAATCCCTCAAACTTTAATTAACACACTTTATGATCCTTTAATTTTAATTTGTAACGATAAAATTTCTAAATAATAAACTAACATTTAATTACATTTTGATCCTTGGTTTTCAAAATACTATTCATATAGGTTCAAAATTTTTTAATTTGCTAGTTTATGGATGAAATTTTTGGAGAGAATTTATTAATCCCTGGAAGAGTGTATAATAGTATAAAACACTTTTCGATTACAAACAGAAAAGAGCATTCGCTGATACAGTGAGAATATTCTTGAGTTTATGAGAGAATTAAACATAGGGACGAATTAATTAGAATTGATTCTATTTATAGAAATTCTCCCTTAGAAAATAAAATTGCCCATGAATATTGTGGTGTAGCTGACATAATTAAATTTCTAGAAGAGCAGTATTCGGTTTTTAATCAATTAGCCATTTTTTATCAAGATACTCCTCTGGTAATCTCTAAAACTTCAAATTGGAGTGATAATTTAAAAAGAGATTATTTAATTTGGAAAAGATTGCACTTTAGAAAAATTGACTTTTTTCTTGCTATCTGGGAAAATTCTCCAGGTCTAGAAAATTGGGTAACGTTTTTAGAAAATAAAGAAAAAACTGAAAATACACCCAGTAGTTCTAGATAAAAAATGAAAAAATTAGATAGGGAAGAGATTGTCAGCTCTAATCCTTCAGGATTGACTTCATTCCAAAATATTCATAATGAAATGAGCCTTCTCCTTGAGCAATTGCATGCAAAAGGAAATACAGACGATTTACCATAACAGAGAAATGCTTTAGCAAAAGAAGTAGGAAAATTGGTGAATGATAGGCTTGATACAATTGAGCGAGAAAGGCCTTTGAAAAAACCTCTTTCTGAAAAAGAAATTCTGCAATTAAGGAAAGACAAAATAGTTCCTTATATTGCTGACCCTGACATTAGAGCTGCTAACCAGGAAAGTAACAAAGCAGCTGAAGACCTTAGAAAATCTCAAGGTCTGGTATAAGAAACTCCTTTGCATTTAGATGATAGAACATTTAATGAGCTTCTTGCTACGAAGAGGGCAAAATATAAACCAAATTATCCCCATAGAACGAAACCAGAATTTCAGCCTAGGGATAATCCATTAAGGCCCATAATCACCTCAGCAGCTTTTCTAAATTTAGATTGTGAAAAGCATGTTTCTGAAAGAATAGATGAGTGGATTACCATGATCAGGTTCACCACCAGAGCAGGTAGCTACTCAACTGAGGCCACCTACGAACTTTGCAAAGCCACCATGTTTGGCAATGCTCAGAAATTTTGGGATCAGCTAGTAGTCCAAACCTCTATTAGAGATGAAATTAGGAAAACAGTTCTAGTAGATGAGGTTCTATGTCACGACCCGCTCTCGCGAGCCACGACGGTCCTAGGGCACGGGAGATGCCAATGGCGACCGGCACCCGTAGAACCCAATATCAACCATATCAATCCTATCAATATAATATGCATGTATAAAATCTCTATTCATCCATTATTAATCACAACCTGTCATACATTCTCAATCAATTATATTCACACTACCCACAAGATCATATCAATCATAACATATATTTTCCATATCATAGTATCCTCATTTAGATACATGTTTATTTCCTAGCTAACTCATACATACCTATGGAGCAGCTAGATTATGAACACCAAAATATAATTGTTATACAAAATAAGTATCTGGAATGTACATCAGATATCTGTTGCAAAATCCTCAGAGAAACGGAAGTCTGGATTCTGCAACTCTAATCCTCTCCTGAAAGGGGTAAACAATG
>CANXYC011244127.1:0-11838 GCA_948193065.1 Aleurites moluccanus | reverse complement strand
TATTTTATATGTTATATATACACAGACAAAATATTTGCTATATATATATATATATATATATATATATATATATATATATATATATATATATATATATATATATATATATATATATACATGAAAGATATATGAATTGCATTGGCTTTTAGCTAGTGTAAGAATTTGAAGTGCTTAAAGTCTGCATGTTCCCATGGTATTCTTCATTTAAGAATTTTCTTTTTTTTTTTTTTTTTTTTTTTTTTTGTAATTTTCTATGAATGTCAAAAATAATTTCTATTTAATTTTTCCTGTCCGAAACAAACAAAAAAGAAGATATTCTATTGGTATTGATTATCAAATCATACATCATTGGATGTTTGTAAGTGTTAGGTGTTCTTCTAAAATCATTTATTTCTAGATGCCATTTGTAAAACCATAAAGCATGGGCATTTTGAGATGTCATTGGTTCTTGATTAGACCTTCTGATGTACAAAACACTAATGGTGATTAGTTCTATCATCTCTTTCTCTAATCTAAAATTTTGTTTATTGGTTTGATGCCTTTCTTAAAGTGCAAGATAGAATTTCCACTTGCATTTCATAGAAATGATCTTATAAGAATTATTCTTGAAATTCTTGTCTCATTTATATGGATCTAATAGCTTTCCAATTGCTCCATGATACCTTGATTGGTTTTTAATATAGATCCTTTTCCTCCGTTTCTCCTGGATTAAGGGTATGTCTTTAGAAAGATCAAGAGCTTATAAATATTTTATTTAACTACTCATCACATTATCCTTTGTCTGCCCCTTGCTTTTCTATTTCTTGGAACTTCAATGTGCTTAACCTTGTGTACTGGTGCATTTGCTGGTCTACAGTGTACAAGCCCAAAAAATGTCAATCTACTATATCTGAACTTTTCCGTAATTAGTGCCATTTCTACCTTCTAATGAATGCTATTTTTTTTGTCCATTCCATCCATGTACATATTTCCCAAGTCATAAATAATCTTGATCTTCATTCTTCTTTTGTTGATAGGTAACTTTTAGTATGAAAACTTAGTTAAGCATGTCTACCTAAATCTTATATAACATGCATATACCAGTAATGTTCCTTTTATCATTAACTGTTGAATTCTTTATTCTCATATGCATGTTCTAGTTTCATCTTAATTTCGTTTCCCTAAAGAATGCCTTTTGATTTAGGCTAATAATCACGAACTACACTTTTCGATGGTTGATGGGGACTTTAAGAAGTTTGATGGCAAATGGTCATTAAAATCAGGGACAAGGTAGATCAATGAATTTGGTATAAAGCCTGGATGTGTTGGCATTGAATAAATTTTACTATCTTAATTCTTATATTACATATTCTCTATAATTATAGGTCATTCGAATTAGCATTGTCTATACTCTTTCCATTTTGTTTCTCTTGGTTGGGTGGTTGCTTAAGGATAGTTTCTTGACACACATGCACACTTATGCATATGCACATTTTTATGGTGTAAAGGCTGCATGTTTTAGCATTGAACATATTTCCTCTATCTTAATCTTTTTTTTTTTTTTTTTGCCTTTATTCTCCAGTATTATAGCTGCTTCATACTAGTCATGTCTATACTCTTAATTTTCCATTTATATATATTGTCTACATAGGAAATGGGAATGCTAATCGAAGGATAAAGTTTTATTTAAGAAGAAAGGATGACACTCATTTATTATGTGTATATATTGCATTCTATTGGAATTAACTAATTTACCTTTGAAACTTATTTTTATCCCTTGACAATAACAATTCCATTAAAGTTGTTGACATTTTTTGAGATGTCAATTCAATTTTTTGTTCTTTCCTCCTTTATGGGATGAATGAATTTATATTCCCACAAATTGAAAATATACAGCAACTTGAGTACACACATTCAGTTATGAATAACCCCATGATGTTCTCTGTCCCCTCTCTTTCTTTTTGTCCTATTTTACGTTATCATTTATTATAGTTGTGTACTTGTGCTTGCATATATTACAGATGATCTTTTGTTTTTGTCCTCACTCTATCACTGTTTCTTTTTCTAGGCCTGGAACGACGCTACTAACATATGAAGTTAATGTAATTCCAAGATTCAACTTTCCAGCTATTTTCTTGGAGAGGATTATTAGGTCAGATCTTCCTGTGAATCTTCAAGCCTTGGCTTGTCGAGCTGAGAGAGATTTTGAAGGGAATATAAAATTGTCAATTGCAGAAAGTGGAAAAACCATGACAATATATACTTCTCCTGGAACAGGCTTGGATGGTGCTTTTTGTGAGGAGGACAAATTGTTAACTGGAGATTTAAAAGAGAGTTATACCAGCTCAAATTTCAGTCCCATGTCATCGTCTTCGAGTGATTTAAATACTAATTGGGGCGTGTTTGGGAAAGTTTGCAGACTTGATAGGCCTTGCATGGTGGATGAAGTTCATCTGCGCAGATTTGATGGCCTATTGGTAATTAGTTAACTGTACATTATGCTCATATTACTTTAAAAGTAGGCAAATGGCATTTTATAGCACAGAACCAATTGACTTATGCAGGACAAGGTGTTTTTTTATGTTGTATGTGGGCTTATGCTTTTGCAGCTTTTACAGGGACCCTTTTTTAGTTGGTGTCTCATGTTTCTTGTTTTTAGTTGTTTTTGGAGTTATAGGAGGATTTCTTGTCCTCCATACTGTAAAGTCATTTCTTTCTTTCTCAATAATATTTTTTCTTATAAAAAAGGGCTCATATGAATTTCCTGTTGCAATGATTTTGGACCAAAGGAAAATGGAGGGGTTCATCGCTGTGTTATTGCTAGCATAACTGTAAAAGCTCCTGTCCACGAAGTCTGGAAAGTTTTGACTGCTTATGAGAGTCTTCCTGAGTAAGTCTTGCTTTTGTTTTCATGAACTTTTACTTTAAAGTTTAAACAGTAATATATGATTCTTCAAACAGGGATGGAGCATATGTAATTTTCAATAAACTTATTGAACTATTCTATGAACTTGAAACTCTTTTTTTCCTCCTCCTTTGTGAGTATTTTTTAACTGCCTGCAGCTTTACTCGGTCTATAATTACGTTCCAAGGGTCTGTCTTTTTAGGTGCTGAAACCCAAGTCATTCTATGCCTGCGTTAGAATAAGGACTCGTTGTGCATAGATTTTCCATGTTTGTATGTTCAGGTTTATTTGGTGTTTGCAGACAGTACATATAAAATTGACTAATATTAAGACTATACTATTATATGGGGTATAATAAATTTTTTTTTTAATAGTACCCTATATATTCTAATTAAATTCTGAACACCCTTGGAAATAGTAAAATACTTAAATGTGAAGCAGATCCAATGTTGTTCCTTCATGATTGTGAAACATATGTTTCAGTTATATAACTACCGTAGGGACTTTGTGATTCTAGGCCGTTTTGGAGACAAGGGCCTCCTTGCAATTATTATCGTTTTTTTAGAAGTAAGAAAGTTAATATTTATTTTATGCTTTAGTAGGGTTGTTCAGGAATTTGTGTTTTATAGGATTATATAGCAGTTCTCTATTTTAGTTTTCTCAATATAAATTTGCCGTATCTGCAGGCATATTTTGATTTAGTTGAATTAAAGTATTTTAGGTGTGAGAACTCATGGTTCTACATTCGTTGGTACTAGAGCCAACTTCTGTCGCTGTCACCTCCTGTTGCTACCATTTTTTTTTTGTTGCATAGGTTTAAGAAAAGAAAAAAAATAATGTCTGTTACTGTCATTTCCTGGGAATGGCATTTCTGAATTTTGCAATTGAGTTGATGTTATTCCTAATTTCCGTTCCTCATTATTTGACTTATTTGCAGGATAGTTCCAAACTTGGCCATTAGTAAGATTTTGTCACGAGAGAACAACAAAGTTCGCATACTTCAGGTATAAGCATGATTTTGTTTGTGATGCTCCCTTTTCAATATGGGTCTGACAGTTACAAAGTACTTAATGAGATGAAAGTGGATATTTCTTTTCATTTACTTAAATAGGATTAGACAGCTAATACACCAAAGTGGAGCATGGTGGATATGAGGGATAAACTAATAAAAGAATGGAAGCTTATGATGCTTAGTGCTTCTAGCATGTTGCAAATTCCTTATCATACCTGCACTTGAAATCAATAGTCCCTAAGTTGTATTACCTCCCTTTCTTTTTGGGGATCTTAGGAAATGATCTTTGCATTCCATATTTACCTATATCAGATGAGAAGCGAACATGTTGCTCATAATGTTTTGTAACAAAAAGTGATGCCATGGCTGTAACCATCCTTCAAAAACAGAAGAAGGATAATAATCGGAGGAGAGGAAATCATAACTTGGTACCTCTTTTTCTTTATTTTTCATTTTTCTGTTGGAAAACTCTCCTTGTAAAACCCGTACTCTTATTTGGGCCTTCACTTAGAACCATAGTAATGAGCCTTCTTTTGAAGTGATTTTCTTCTTTTTTTTTATTCTTCTTTCTTTCAGAGCCACCTGTTACAGTAGCCTAATTATTGTTAAGAACACTATGATCAACAAATTCTCTTTTTATCTCACTTTATGGCCTCACCTGTTTTATCGTTAGCTTTTAGCTTCTCTTAATAAATATCTTCTTTCCCTACCTGATACCAACCCTGTTCATTTGAATCTTTCCTGGATGTTGAGAAGATGCATATCATGAATGCATTGAAATAGTTATTGAACTTCCACAAGTTGTCAAATATTATTAAGTATAAAATGACCATTTTTATCTGTAATAGGAATGTCTACTTTCCATTGTTGGCATATCTAACATTTTTTTTATTAATATTTTACAAATGAAAGCTTTTATTGCTCAAAGGAGTCCCTTTTCGCAGGAAGGATGCAAGGGTCTGCTGTACATGGTACTCCATGCACGAGTTGTTCTAGATTTATGTGAACATCTTCAACAGGAGATCAGTTTTGAGCAGGTAGAAGGGGATTTTGACTCATTCCAGGGAAAGTGGCTTCTAGAGCAATTAGGAAGTCATCACACACTGCTGAAATACAGTGTTGAGTCCAAAATGCACAAAGATTCGTTTCTTTCAGAAGCTATCATGGAGGAGGTACTCTGACTTGACATATATCAAAGGATTTTGGCACTCGGTTTAGTTTATTTAGATCATTAGGGTACAATTTGCATATGGTGGCATGCATGTATAATACTTATTTCAAGATTTTATTTGACTTTAATTATTAGGACCCTTTTTTTTTTTAATTTGATCTTGACATTTGAAAATTTCATCTTTGTAGGTTATATATGAAGATCTCCCATCAAATTTATGTGCAATTCGAGATTATATCGAGAAAAGAGAAGCAGCAAATTCATTAGAAATGCACGAGCATAGACAATATTCCCAGAAAGTAGAATCATCTCTTCGTGATGGAGACACCAAATATAGCAATGGAACTGAGAGGGTTATTGATTTGAATAACCCAGATTCACTTAGACAAAAACCCAGGGTCCCTGGCTTGCAGAGAGACATTGAAATTCTCAAGTCTGAGCTCCTGAAATTTATATCAGAACATGGACAGGAAGGATTCATGCCCATGAGAAAGCAGCTTCGTCTGCATGGTAGAGTGGATATTGAGAAGGCCATAACCCGCATGGGTGGATTTAGAAGGATTGCATCATTGATGAATCTTTCTCTTGCGTACAAGCGCCGAAAACCAAAGGGATATTGGGATAATCTTGAGAATTTGCAGGAAGAGGTAGCATCTTAATTTTAGTTAAGCCATAAGTTGGCACTGTTTGTGGTCTTTTTGAGCTTTGATAATATTATATTATATCATATTTTAGATGCATAAAGAAGTTTGGTGCTCATTTTCAAGAAAATTGAGTAAAGTAAAGAATAACTTTCTGGAAGAGCTTTTCTTGAAAAAAATTTCCATAATTTCCTTTCGGAAAAAAATAGATAAATTTTGGAGGGAGCAGAATTGATAATTTTCTGAAAAATAAAATCATGAACGATATGCATGATATTTGGAGTATGAATTATTTTTTACCTATTTTTGTTTGCAAGTGTTGCAAGTGTGTGTGTATATTATACTTGGGCTTATAGAGTACGGTTATGCATTTCTTTGCAAGTTGCAAGTAATGATAGGTAAAATATGCTATTGGGATGATTTCATTCCTTGTATTCAGAAAATGTTTACTAAAAAAGCTGTGGATGCCATTTTCTTTTTTACTTGCATCAAGTAAAACACAGAATTTTGAGATTTGCCTAGAATAACTCTGTCATCCCTATGAGTTGATTTTGGAGTTAATTATCTGATTATGTGTTGTTGATACTTTTCTGAAGTTGATTGGGAATTAGTCTATCATACACTTCTAAACATGATTTGACACAATACAGATTAGTCGATTTCAGCGGAGTTGGGGAATGGACCCTTCATTCATGCCCAGCAGAAAATCTTTTGAACGTGCTGGTAACCTTTAAACTATCTGGACTCAAATTTTGGAAGTACAAGGCATGATTCATCTTGTTAGTATTATTTTTTTTTTTAATTAATTGTTCACAAATTCGCAGGGCGTTATGATATTGCACGGGCATTGGAGAAATGGGGGGGACTCCATGAAGTTTCTCGTCTTCTAGCTCTAAAGGTGAGGCACCCTAATAGGCAAGCAAATGTAATCAAGGATAAAAAAGTTGATTATATGGCATCTACTAATGTGGAAGAAGAAGACAGCAGTCCATCAAAAACTTATATATCACAAGATACACAAAAATGGCTTATGAAACTGAAAGATTTAGACATTAACTGGGTTGAATAAGAATGTAATGTGATTGCCCTTTATAGTCTCTCAATCTCTCTGTTCTTCTTTAATGCTTTTCCTCGCAGCCTCATTGTAGCAGTATTCCTTGATTTTATGTCCCCTCTTCTTTTTTTTTTTTTTCTTTTGTGGCCATGAAGTCAGGAAAATATTGGGTTGGTTGAAAATTAATCTTGTTTAGAAAATTAGGTTTAAATAAAATAAATAAAAAATTTTTTATAGGTTAATGATATTTTTTAATTAATTTTAAATGATCTGATAATTAATTTTTTGTAAAATAAATTATACTTATATATATCAAATAAATTAATAGAATTTTTTTTTGTCGGATTGCTTGAACTCATCTCAGTCTTATAAGAGTTTCGTCCCTGTAGCAGCATTCCTTGATTTGATGTCAATTTTTTTCTTATCGTGCCCCAAGGATTGATTTCTTAAAGAATTTAAAAAAAATTCTTATATTTTTTTAATTATATTAAAATATTTTTACATTTTGATTTCGTTAAAATTTGACAGCTTTTTGTTAGAAAATCTACTAAATTTATATAAAAAATACATAATACGTCTTGTTTTCAATCTAATTTTCACTCAAATGTCATCTTTCTCAAGCATATCAAAATTTTCATTTTCATCACTATCATATCACCGTCACCATCAATCCACCACCACCAAGGCACAATGATATTTCAAAAACAAACCTCTTTTGAAAGGAAAAGAAAACAAAAATTAATACAACAATAATCCATCCACCTAAATAAAAATGAAAAATGATGAAAAATAACATAAACGACAACTTAAATAGAAAAAGGCCAGGCATTACAAACCCTTTGTACATGCCATAAGAGCAATCGAGCTATTATCCTTCCGGTTTCCAAGCCTCAAAACAAATAGATCATTGAAAACTCGACCACCAAACCAATCAAGCTATCCTACCACCACCTACTACACCACCCCATCATCTCCTGTGAATTAATTAGAACCATCGGCCGCAACGACTTTGATAAATTGTCTGAAATTGTAATTGTTGATAGCGGTGACGAAGATGAAAAAGAGGAAGAAACAACAACTAATACCGGTGGTGGCGGCAGCAGTAGAATTGAATTTGAGTTAGAATTATTTGAGGTTTTGATTATCTTCCTACAATTCTCACTCTCTGATATATCATATTGTTGTGGGTAAGCAGCCACACCAGAAAATTGCTCTAAGATCACATTTAGAATCATCACTGCAAATTCCATATTGAGGATTAGAAAAAGATTTTGATTCTCTTCCTAATAAGTTAGCTTCACTATAAAGGTTTGATTTTCCTGTGGGAGAAATTGAATCGGATTCTCTGTCACTCAAAGAACTCTCTTTCCTTCGCCCCTTGAATCTATTTATTTCGACTACAGAGTAAGGCAAGGTAGATGCTAGTTTGCTTAAGACTGAGGAGGGTCACTAAGCTTTTAGGGGGTTTTAGTGTAAAGAGAAGATAGAGCTTATGAGGTTTGAAAAAGAAAGTTAAGGTCTTGTTAAGGTTGCGGGTTTGTGGTTTGTGAGAATTAAGGTATTGGCAATCTAGTTTTGGATTATTGTGAAATGAATAAGAAGAAAATGAGTGGTTTTGGGATAGATAAATAATATGGGTATTTTAAGTATTTTAATAAATATTTTAATTAAAAGTTGACTTTTGGGTTATTGACTAACAGAAAATGGGACAAAAATAAATGGAAAGACCTCATAGTCTAAAGAAACCAAAATGCATGGATTTTTTAGTATAATTTTGAAAACACAGAAACTTTTTAGTATAATTGACTAAAATGCAAGGATATCAAAATAATTAACTCTGTTTTATAGGATTTGTTTCACTCACAGTCCTTCAACTTAAGTTTAATCACCTTATGGTCCTTCAACTTTAATTTGTAACCGTAAAATCCTTTAATTTTAATTTTCAAAACATAAAAGTTTTTTCCAAAAAATAAATTAATTTTCAAAACATAAAAGTCTTTTCCAAAAAATAAACTAACATTTAATTATATTTTAGTCCCTGGTTTTCAAAATATTTTTAATTTAGGTTTAAAAAAATTTTAATTTGTTAGTTTATGGATGAAATTTTCAAAGAAAATTAATTAGTCCCTAGAAGAGTATATAAAAAAATAAAACACTTTTCAATTATAGAAAGAATGGAACACCCCCTTGATACAGTGGGAATATACTTGGGTTTATGAAAGAATTAAGTATAGGGAAGAGATAATTAGAATTGATTTAATTTATAAAAATGTTCCCTTAGAAAATAGTATAGCCCGTGAATATTGTGTTGTATCTGATATATTAGAATTTCTAGAACAACAATATCTTGTATTTACTCGATTAGCCATTATATATCAAGATACTCTTTTAGTGACTTTTAGAACTTCTAGCTGGAGTGATAATCTTAAAAAAGATTATTTAATTTGAAAAATATTACACTTCAGAAAAATTAACTCTTTTCTTGCTCTTTGAAAAAATTCTTCAGGTCTAAATAGTTGGATAACAATTCTAGAAAGATGAGAGAGAGTTGAAAATACACCTAGTACTAGTTATTCTAGATAAATATGGGGAAATAAGATAGAGAAGAAAGTGTTAGCACAAATCTTTCAGGATTGACCTCATTTCAAAATATTCATAATGAAATAAGCCTTCTCCTTGAGCAGTTGAATACAAAAGGAAACTTAAGCGATTCACCAGAACAAAAAAATGCCTTAGCGAAAGAAGTGGGAAAATTGGTAAATGATAGACTCGATGCAATTGAGCGAGAAAGAGTTTTGAAAAAACCTATTGGATCCTCAAAACCTCTTTCTGAAAAAGAAATTTTGCAATTAAGGAAAGACAAAATAGTATCTTATATTGCTAATCCTGACATAAGAGTTGTTAATCAAGAGAGTAGCAAAACAGCTGAAAACCTTAGAAAATCTTTAGGTCTGGTAGAAGAAACTCCTTTACACTTAGATGATAGAACATTTAATGAGCTTTTTGCTACAAAGAGGGCAGAATATAAGCCTAATTACCCCCATAAGACAAAACCAGAATTTCAACTTAGGGATAATCCATTAAGGCCAGTAATTACTGCGACAGCTTTTCTAAATTTAGATTGTGAAAAGTATGTGTCTGAAAGAATAGATGAGTGGATTACCATGATCGAGTTTACAACTAAAGTAGGTAGCTACTTAACTGAGGCCACCTATGAACATTGCAAAGCCACTATGGTTGGCAATACTCAAAAATTTTAGGATTAGCTAGTAGTCCAAACCTCTATTAGAGATGAAATTAAAAAAGCAGTTATTGTAGATGAGGTTCTAGCTATCATAGTAGATGCCCTGAAAAGAGAATTTTGTAGTTTCTCAATTTCAACTTAGTCATTAGAAAGAGAACAATCTTCAATGGCATTGATGAAACTATAAATATGTGACATGTGTTATTTTGACAATTATGCATATGAATTTCAAAAATATTATTATAATCTTGATCTTAATGCTCAAAATTACATGTCAACATTGTTTTTTGCTAAGCTCCCAGAACCATGGCCAGAGGTAGCAAAGAATGCATATCAACTCCTCCTAAATGAAGAAAAAGTGGTTGATGGATTAGAAGGTAAGATATAGACGGTTAGGTATGCTTTAAGAAAGGCATGTACTGAACTTCAAGTAAGACAAGATGTAAAACGTCTTCCTTATTTAAATAAGAGTTGTTGTTCTCAGATTGAATATGTTCCTGGCAGGTACGAGTATACTACAATAAATGAGAAAGTAATAGGAAAAAGATCTGAAGCAAAATGTTCTTCTTGTGATACCAAAAAGAAAATGTTTAAAGGATATAGAAAAAGAAGAATATCAAAAAATAATAGAAGCAACAAAAAGAGGTTTAATGAATCTTCTAGGTTTATTAGAAAGAGGACCAACCTTAGGGATAAGGACAGAATATAGGCCTTTAAGAAAAAATATGGTAAAGCCCCTAAGTACCCACAAGGGAAACCTCTAAGTAGTTATTCTTATTGTTGGATTTGTGGTTCAAAAGATCACAAAGAAAATGTTTGTCCACAAAAGAACAAGCGAAAAGAAAATTTTAGAAGAATTTTCTTCGAAGACGAGAATCTTGTTTATGAGCCAATAGAAGAAGATAAATATTCTGACATATATTCTGAAATAGATTATATTTATGAAGTAGTTTCTGAATATGAAACTGATATAGATGAATCTGATCTTTGGACAGCCCAACTATTCATGATGAATATGGAAGAAGGGCCCATAGATGAAGAAATGATCCATTTAGATACTTCTCTGGTGCAGGAAGAATCTTTCCAGTACGATAATCCGTCCAAAAGTTGCCTAGAATGGAAACTCCCAAAGGTAGACATCAATAATATTTTCAACGAATCTAAATTCAGTTTTAGGTCCATAGTAGATGTCTCCCAGTCAGAATCTATGGCTCAGGTTTTGTAGGAAATCGAAACCAAAAAAGCAGCGGAATAAAAATATTTATTCGATTTCCTCCAGGATCCATATGAAGATCCTGATCAGAAGGTTAGGGTTTATACCTTTGTTTGATGATTCGACTGTAAGGTTCGATTCTGAATCAGGAGCAAAAGGTTTTTCGCCTTCTGCCTCTATGGTATCCACACGAACAGATCGTCCCTCCTTCGATTCGTCTCACGTACAAGAAGAATATCTCTGAGACATTTTGCTAGATACGTCTAAGGGAATTAGGATTAGGGTTCAATTTAATTTTTTCTTTTCTGAAAAACGGTAGAAAAAAATGTGTAACCTAAAATTAACATCACATGTATATTTATAGGAATTTAACCCTAACATTAGGTCAACTAATAAAACCCTAATTCGCCCCATCTGACTTGAACTCGAATTTTGGGCTTATATTAGTTCTTAGCTAAATCATTTAACCCAATGCTTATTTTTTAATCCATCTCATGAATTAAAATTCCTATCATCGATCCGATCTAAATGTGTGACCCTATAGGTTCCCATAATATTAGCAGTGACATAAAATCATATTTTATGTCACAAGCAGTGAGCGGTGTCTAGCAACACATCA
>CANXYC011244109.1:0-14574 GCA_948193065.1 Aleurites moluccanus | reverse complement strand
TAAATTATTTTATAACATGTAAAATTGAAAAATTTTATTATGATATTTTATTATATAAAAAATTATATATTTATTAAATATATTTTTTAGAATAATATTTAAAAAAAATAGAAAATATAGACAATAATATTTATACATATTAAATGATATAATAATAAAAAAAAATATATAAAAAAATGAAAAGTAAATTTTCATTTTTATAAGAATTATTAATTTAAATGAAATAAAGATATTATAAATTTAATAAAAAAATAACAATAAGAGTTCTAAAAATCAAAAGAGAAGTATCAAAATCTTCTTTGCAATGCCAAGACTTACCTAATATTATTATTATTTACCTAAAACTATGGAAATGGTAAGGATACGTTCATGAGTGGCCTTGCCACTATGCCGAGTCGGCATGGCCACTATGCCGACTCGGCAAGGCCAAGGCCACTCATGCCGAGTCGGTAAGGCCAAGGGCCCAATGCCGAGTCGCACAATGACATTTGTTGCCGACTCGGCAAGGCCAAGGCCAATGTCGAGTCGCAACAGATATTTTTGATGCTGACTCAGTATTCTGGCCCTTGTATGCCGACACGCAAACAAAATATTATAACTTGGCATCAAAATTATTTCAATCCGGCATCAAAATTATTTCAACTCGGCACATATTTATGTAAAATTTTTTAATATTTAATATTACAAAATAGTAAAAATACTGTAGCGAATTGTTACCGATTAAAATGGTCCGATTGGACTGAGAAACCGGTATTATGGTTTAGCTTTATTTAATAGTAAATATATATACATATTTGACTCGGCACAAAAATCTTCGAATCGGCACATATTTACAAATTATTAATATATATATATTAGTAAGGCCAAAAAAAATATGATGAAAGAGGAAAACATGATGAAGCAAGAAATATGATATAGTACCAAATAATAAGGCCAGAAAAAAAATAAAATAGAAAATAAATGAGAAAGATAAAAGAAAAACTTATTTACCTGATAACTAATATTTAATTTACTATTAAAAATAACTATTCCAAACTCAAGTAGTTGAGTTTTTATTTAGTAACCATTGCAGACACCCAATATTTAACCTAACTCATAATTATGAATTAAATTAGATCGGATCATATTGGCTGGTTATCCTAGCCCTCACCTTCAGAGTCATAATCTCCACTCTGTAAAATCCAACAGATAAACATACCAGCTCCTCTGGTGGCAGTCAACGACGATAAAAAATGCTCTCACTTCTATCGCCACCATAAACCACCACCACCACCACCACCACCATTTATAATCTCTCTCTGTAATGGGCAGCACTGAAGAACCTAATAAACCCACTTTTCTTTACGATTCCTCTTCCCCTTCAGAGCCTCTCCTCTCAAAACCTCCCTTCCATCCTCCTCCGCCTCCTCTAATTCAAGAAACCACCCGACCTCACCCAGATGAATCCGACCCTACCCAGTATCTTCAGATCTCTTACAATTACGGTCCCAGACCCTTCAAGGATCTTACTTTTCTCATACTCTTTGCTTTCTTTGTTCTTTTTACTTTCGCTTTTGGAATCTTCTCTATCTTCCACAGAAACCCAAATTATACCAGTCCTTCCTCTTACACATACGACTCCAACTCAACTTCTTGTGTTAAGGACTCGTTGAATTTGTCTACTGATGGATTATTCAAAACCCATTTGTATTATTACTGGTTGAGTTCGTCAAATTCGAGTTTTTTGAAGCCTTTGATATGGAGCCTTGTAATTACTTTACTTTTGAGTGCGCCCATTTGCTTTCTCTTGCTTTTGTTACTCAAGCATTACACCAAGCAGATTGTGTACATCTCGCTCCCTTTCTTTGTTGTTATTCCCATCTTTTTTAATATCTATTGGTTCGTTGCCTGCACAGTTAGTTCTTCTTGCAGTGATGGATTCCCATTGATTTATAGAATTTTGGTGATGGTTTTCGTGTTCTTAGCAATTGGGATTATTGTGTGGATTTTTGTGTCTAATAGACATCGAATTGAGTTGACTTTAAGGATAATTGCAGTTGCCTCCGATGCACTTTCGAGCAACTTGGGGCTATTTGTGGCGTTACCATTGTTGACAGTTGGTCTAGTGGCTTATTATACTCCAATTGTGGTGTTTTTAGTATTTGCTAGGCTGAATGGAAAAATTGTGCCAAAGGAATCAAGTGGGGAGTACACTTGTGTTTGGAAGCAGGATAGTTGGGTGCCTGCATACTATTCATTAGCAATTCTTACGATGCTATGGTCGTTGACCACAATGATTGAAGCTCAGGTTTATGTGATCAGTGGGACAATTGCTCAGTGGTACTTCACAAAGGAGGATTCAATTCCTGGGCGCAGTATCAGAAGCTCTTTGAGGTAATTTCCAGCTTCTACTAATTTATATGGTGAAATATATGCATATTTGATTAATGTTTTTTGGATATTTTTATGAATCTACTACTACACTTGTCAGAATTATGTGTGTTATATTGGCTTTAGATGATGTCATTATAAGAAAAGTAGAATTGGTGACTAATGATGCTAAACAATTCTTTGCTTAATGCCCTAGTGTACATTAATTGCCGTGAGTAAATTTGTCATGGATATCAGTTTTGTTTCCTTCAAAATGGTGATAGTATATTTATGCATGTTGTGTGCTGATAGAGAATGTTGTGCCACCATCATAAGGTCCTACATTTAACATTGTTAGTTCAAAATATCTACTTTGGGTGGAAATCTCCACTTCAAAGACTTCCTTATTGTAAATTTTACCTACACGACTGCACATTAAGACCCACCGATACTTGACACTCTTCTAGAAGTTGATGTGTACCTTTTAAGCACATGCAGCTAACACTGTCTCCTTATAAATGAAACTCAAAATGAGTTATGGAATATAGTCTGCTTACCTTTTTCTCTAATGGTCCGCTTGGATAGCAGAATTGGAATTGAAATTGGAAATTAGAATTCCAATTTCAATTCTGGAGGAATTGAAATTCAGTTGGAATTCTAATTCTGATGTTTGGACAATTATGATGAAATCAGAATTGAATTGGAATTCTAATTTTGTTGTTTGGACAATTATGATGAAATTAGAATTGAATTGAAAATTTAATTTTGGTGTTGGGCCAATGCTTAAAAAAATGATTTTTTTTTTTACTTAGTATATTGTAATATTAAATATTGAAATATAAAATAAATAAAATAAATAATTTTTTACCAAAATGGTAGTTACTTCTTCCATTAAGGGCAAAAAAGAATTATTGGTGAACTCCCTTTCTTAACAAACATCACAATAAACATTTAATTATACCAATACAAAATAATATACAAAATAATATATTAAGATTGAAACATATTCAAATAAGTTTCTGCTAATCATAATACCCATATAAAATATATAGTTACATAAAATTAGTTCATACTTGACTTGGTGGCATAACACAAAGTTCAAAAAAAAAATGTCACTGGAACATAATATATTAATAGCGTCCATAGTAGAGTCAAGCAAATCCAAAATACTAACTCACACATCACTTATTTATTTGCATCAATATCCATGACTTTCTAATGTGAGTAGGAAGGGCTGCAAATAACTCATATTTTCTTCCATCACTTGTAAGAACATCATAAGCCTGCAATAATTAAGATTGTTCAAGGTCTGGAATCTTTGAAAATTTTGCAAATGTCTTTTCAAGACTCGCTTTATTAGAATCTTCAACATAAGCTTTTGCAATAGTGTCAACCATCTGCTTTACAGCTTTCGCAAGTACATTACTAGAGCGACTTCTTTTGCTTTGTAGTTGTTGAGTTTGCATTGGCCTAGATGATGGAGCACTACAATTAACTTCTTCAGCATTGAAAATCCTAACATTACTAGCTTGCTCTCCAGTGTAATCTCACTCGCAGCTTCAATACTAGTTTCAACACCTTCACCAATTGCCCAACCGTGTCCGCATATAGTTGCCAAATGCTCCCAATTTTCAATTACCTTCCCTCGGTAATGACTAACTTCTGGATGAGCCTACAAAAAACACATAAAATAATAAATAACAAATTCAACAATTTAATAAAGATTAATACAAACAAATAGACATTATATTATGTATATGCCTTGACATAATTTTTCCAAACATCTTTACTGTCTGCTTTCACCATGTTTGGGTCCCAATCCCATCCAAAATACTTGTGCTAAGTATGGCATTCACAATAGAGTTGTGTTTGCCTCAGGCTTTTAATCGAGCATTGATATTATCTTTAGTGACAAAAATATTGCATTGCTCTTTAAGAGCATCTATGGCAGCAGTGAATGCAAGAACTTTCCATCCATTTGGGGGGTGATTTCCCAAATTATGTTATCAAGAAACACATTGGTTAGAATGCGATTCATTGTCATGGTCCATTTTATGTTGGATTTGGATTTCTCCTTATTCTTGTCATTCTTACTTTTGTCCATTATGATAAACTAGTATTCAAATAAATAAAAGTTAAATACTCATATAAAATTTGATAAAAGCAAGATAATCTTAATGAAATATAAACTTTTATACATACCAAAAATTTCTTATAATAGCTTTTAAAAGCATTTTATCCCATCACCATATGATCTTAGACTAATAGTATGTGTAGTTTGTGATGCATCAAAATCATCTATACTATGTGCCAAAAAAATAAACCTGAGCCAAAAACTACTAATAAATTTGTCATGCTGGTAAGATCTAAGAATTTTCCAAAATATTGAAAGTCTTATCAGGTTATGTGTTATATCCATGTCGAACTTGATAATCATTAAACATCATAGTAGCTAATTCCTCCATAAAAGCTGTCCATTCGTTACTAACTTGGATAGATCTAATCAATTCTCTATCATTACCACTTTCATCCATTTGTTCAATAGCTAACTCTACATCAACTTGTCTAAGTAATTCATCATCTGTCTCCTTTTGTTTCTCTTGTATGATTATGTAATACACAACAAGCATTAATAATTCAAACCTGTATGTAAAAAATAAATCTATTATATACTATTATGGACATGCCAACTAAATTATATTATATCAAAATCATTTTTATATACTTGAACTTAAATGCTAAAGAAAGATACAGTACGCAATATGGCCCATCGCGTCTTCAACAAGCCAAATGTTCTTTCAATTACATTTCTTGCTGAAGAATGACGAAAATTAAAAAAGCTTCTTATAATTTTTTGGATTATTACCACAAGTTGCCCATTCATTAAGATGGTACCGAGTTGATCGATAAGGAGTTAGAAATACGGACCATTATTGTATCCGGCATCAACTAATCCTACGAATATAAATTTTATTCTCATATGAAAATTTTGTATATTTTTAAAATTAATTAAATACACATAAAACAAAAGGTATAGGTTGTACCGGCTGGTACAGTTAAGGGATCTGATTTTGTCATTGCATTACGTAAGACCCTAGAATCTGATGATGAGCCTTCCCATTCAGGTAACGTATATACAAACTTCATATTTCAATCATAAACTCCTAAGACATTCGTAGTGATTTATTGTGTCCTATTTCTGTATCTACCTTGGTCTTGAAATGGAACTGTAAGTGCTACATGTGTTCCTTCCAAGGCATTCCTGTTGAAATGTACAATATCAATTTGTAAAAAGTTTCAAAATACTTGCAACAATTTTCCTATTTAAAATTTTCTTTGTTAATTTTACAACGTGTATATATGTATGCTTACCTTGAACCACTTCCACTTTTCATCGGTTGGCATTTCTACTGTGGGATCAGGTAATTTGATATACTTTTTAGCAAATCCAAGCACAAATTTAAGAACTTGTCCAAAATGTCTACTAACAGCCTCTAATGAACAAATATAAGTCCCCCCCCCCTCCCCCACAAAAAAAAAAATAAATCTTAATTTAATACCATATCCTAACACGAGTAAAAACATTGCCACAGCTTCCTCAATAGTTACATTGTTAGTATCATGTAATCCTCCTTTCTCAAATAACATATTGCAAAGATTATTAAATGTTGTCTTAGTAAGGCGTAATTGATTATACAATTAGAATCATTGTCTTCATATAAATGCCTTAAAAGACTTTTTCTCAATAAATAATTTTCTAATTCTTTATTCATTGATCTAGGTTCTCTAGGTATAAACCATTCAAAATGCCAAGCAGATATAGCAACAATAATTATAGAAACTACTTCCATAAGTAATTTTCTTTTTTTGGTTTGTTTCATGTTCTCATCTTTTGGTAAATTTATTTGTAATAATTTTTCACCATCTAAAAAAGTGAAGCACAATAAAAAAAAAAAAAAAAAGATTGAGATAATAAAACCAAAAAGGAAAGATGCAAAATGCAGAACAAAAGTACATTATATAGCTAGCCAATAATCAAATCACAAAAACCTAAATGCATTTCAGTTACTCGCCTAATGGAAACAAGTAATAAAAGTGATACTCACAACCCAATTTGAAAGTAAAGCAATTCTTGTTGGATAGAGACCACGAAACAAATGCTTAAAACCTTCAAATAGAAATAATATAATTTAATTACTTTGTCATCATTAAATTAGAAATTTAATAATTTTAATTTAGTATGTATATACATTTAATTGACTCTTTATTTTTCATTTTATAAACTTTGATGAATACACGGATCCATTTTCCCAAGTCCAATATAATCAACACCTGCTTTAAAAGAGTGTTAATGTGTGTGTATAATGAATTGAAATTTGAAATCATGTATAATAAAAATGTGTGTTTTTTTTTTATTTATAATCATTGATATTAAATTAATACTACTCATTTAATTTTTACCAGAATATACACTTCAATTCTATACATAAAGACTTGTATTAATAAAAAATAATTAACAATGAAGTTATTACTTAGATTTAACTCAGGAAAAAAAGGCAAAACTAATACCCTAAGCACTTTAATGAAAGAGGTTGAAGTTAAATTATTCACAAAATCTATACCAAAAATGGTGCTAAAATTGATTTCTCTCACATACCAATTACCATGTTTACAACATGTTCCTGTAACCTCAATCTAGAATAATAACCAATCCAAAACTAAAAGAAATAGATCTAATAAGATTAGGCAAATGGAAAGTTAAAAGTTTACCGGGATGTTTTGTTAGCATCAAAGAATTTGAAGGCTGTCATTGTTATCATTTAAAGAGAGAACAAGAGCCATAAAGTTGTATGGTGGAAAAATTAAATGGTTGGTGGAAGAAACTAAAATGTAAATCTGGTGAAGGGGAAAACCCATTACCCAGAACACTAATTAATTATAGTTTCAAAAACAAAATCCATTACCCAAACTAAAAACTAACTCAATTTATAACTCTTGCTTGAATTAGGAAAAGAAACCCTAAATAAGCAAAACATTGAAATTACCCAGATAAACTAATAAATTATGCTCAAATAATGAAAAACTCAAGAAATGAGTCCAAATCAAACACAAAATAGTCAATTAATGAGGATTTCACAAACCCATTTGCTAGGAATTCATAACAATAGAGATGTATAGAGAGAGACCCATACAATAAAATTAAACGGCAAAACCCAAAACAAATCATCAAGAATTTGTAAAAGATTGAATTATAGCAAAGAATTAATGATTTTTGTGTTAGATTTTGTACCTGAATTGTGTACGCTGATAAGCTTGGAAGCTGAGAGAAGAAGACATTTTTTAGGTGAAAGAGCGTCTTTTAGACTTGGGTTTGGAATTGCAATTTTTAGGTTAATGAAAAGGCATTGGCTTTTCCCACGTGAAAGCTATTTTCTAATTTTGAGGAATTGTAATGTCAATTCCTAACTCTAATTCCATATAGCTGCCAAACAAAAGAATTATAATTTTTGGGCCTAATTCCAAATTCTATGCCTAATTCGTAATTCCCTAAACGGGCTTAGGATGGGTAGCTTACCGTTGATGGTCTAAGTTCTAAACAGGCTAAGTGCTTAATGGCATTGGTTTCATCGATTTCCAATGAATATCCATGGGGAAATTTGAAGTTTTTGGATGGGTAGCTGGAGTCGAGATTGCTGCTCAAATTAGATAAAGTTTCATATTGTAGTTGCTTTCTCTAGTCTCTACTGTTTGACCTCAAATATTTCCAGATTTTTCTTGTCACTTTATAAATGCAAGGAATTTCCAATTCTCTGTTCACCTTTTCAGCAATGCTACTGGGTATTGGGTATTTTCGGCTCCAGTCGTTACATTCTTTGTTCTACTCTCAATCTCGTTTATCCAATGCAGTATTTGAATTGCACTATGGATCTTCAACATCCTTAATTTTGTTTAGAGATCACTTTCTCTCTTTTTTTTCATTTGTGTGCGCTTGTCTATTTATTTAAAAATAAGATATAATAAATTGCTGTTTGCAGATTTCCAAAAAGATGCAGTTTGATTATGTTGTGCCATATGTTGCCAATCATAAAAAATTTGTAGGATGGCCCTTTCTTAATATGTTGGATGATAACCAACATTTTTCCAGTAAGTTTCTGTTGTAAGATTGAATGTGTTAGAGACTGCTGCTTAGCTGGTCTTAATTAATTATTAGATACTTTGAGCACTTTCAAATGGCCCTTTTATATTGATATGTATTTTGTCACACTAATTTCTTTACCATTCCAAATCGGGATAAACATTATCTGGAGGATGAGTGAATGTGTTTTTGTGTATTCCTACTACTCTACAATAAAAACTTGATAAAGTATGTGAAGAGAGAGTTAACCTCCAATATATTAATATATAAGATGTAAGGGAGACAGATGTACAGAGTATAACACAAAAATATCATCAAGAAAACTTTGTTTGAGAATAATACCAGTACATTGAAGTGGGGTATCTTCGAGCTGCTTCCATAGGCCATGCCCTGTATGCTTTGTGTATTTTGTAAAGTAAGCTAGGTAATGTGATGAAGAGCAGGATAGCTATTTATCGTGGCAGTGGTGGTTGATTTAAGATCCACAACAGCCTCTGCTTTATAGATGTTTTACATATTTGCATGTGCTAGCTCCCCACCCACCAGTGAACATTAATTTGTGTTTTCCACCTGGACTTGTGTATATCTTTAGAATTTTTCTTTAATATTTTTCATCCTCTAGTTTAAGTACAAACCCGTTGCATACTGTTGTATGTCCTTGTATTATTTAGGGTGGTCTAACTCTAGTTTTTGGTTGCCACTTCATGTCCTTTTTATCATCTTGGACACCTTGTCATCCTTGATACAAGTGTCTCTAGGTACACTTAGAGAAATACAAATATAAAATATAATAATCACATGCTCTTTTTTCACATTGTGCTCTAAACACTTGCAGAAATGCATTTGGCCCCTCCTCTGGTACTATATGCCTATCTGGACTATTTATTTTTGTTGTCCGTATGGTGCGTGCTGCTGTTGATAGTGCAAGACAAGAGGATGTTGGTGGCATGGTGAACCTTGTATTGCGTTGTTGCGTTGATGTATTAGTGTCAGCTGTAGATTTTCTTAACAAGTTCACCATCAACTTTGCAGCAATAACTGGTGAAGCCTACTGCACATCTGCAAGGATGACATTTGAACTCTTAAGACGCAATCTTCTCTCTGCAGTTTTTGTGGAGACCGTCTCATCTCGTTTGTTGGTTGGAGTTATATTTGTCCTCTCAGCAATATATACAATTGTGGTGAGTAGTTCTTTTAAATTTTATTTATTTATTATCCCTATGAGTTACTGGTTCATGATGGAACCAATAACTTTTGACATTTACCTGGTAAACTAGGAGGCTTGATTTGCGTTTTAAATATAATCTGGGTCCTAAATTAGTAGCTTGTAGAGAGAAAGACAGAGAGTAACTAGAGGAAGAGGAAAGAGACTTTCCTTACCTTAACCTTTATGTCTATCTGGAAGGAGTATATTCCTTAATATTCTTTGTTTATAAGGCCCGTCTGGAAAATCCCAAACTTTGCATGCTTTTGCAATTATATTATATGCGCTTTTAATTTTATCAATTTGGTTCATAAATTATGATTTTACTTCAATTGTATTCGATGGGTCTTGGTCATCCTGTGCATGACATGGAAAAGAATTGCCAACTGCCAACTCAGTTGCTATGGGCTCCTCAGTTGTAAAAGCCATCACAGGTTCACAGTGACATTTTGCAAATTAGGGAGCTAAAAGCATTTTAAGCAACTTCATGACAAGGGAGAATTTTGCAAAATGCCATCATTTGGTGGCTGTTAGGGCTCAAGAGGCTCTCACTTCTTTTAAGTTAGCAAGTTTTGCTCATATTTTCTTTCCACTGCAGTGCCACATAATGTCATCATGGGCACACATCATAGACCTGTTAGTTACATCTAAAACGAAATTGGTAATTTGTGAATCAAATTGATAAAGCATAAGATATAATTGCATGTAAAGTTCAGGATTTTTCTGATCAGTAACCGTCATCACATGAGCAGAGTGCAGACATGTGAAAGAAGCCCATGCTTTTATTTTGTTTCTTCTTTTTCTGCCACGGTTTCTTGTAGCTTGCATGCTGCTGTTTGTTATCTTTCATTTGGGTGATGAATAAACAGCTTATACATTACTTTCTAAGGAAAATGGCTTTCCTGATTCTGTATTTATTAAAACAGGTTTGTGCCATCTTGAAGGGTGTGGGCAAGCTTGGGGATGATTCATACTTTGTAGCTCTTCTTACCTGGGCACTGTTGATAGTGATCTTGAGCTTCTTCGTCCATGTTCTGGACAATGTGATCGACACTATTTACGTGTGTTTTGCTGTAGATAGAGACAGAGGGGAGGTTTATAAACAAGAGGTTCATGATGTTTATGTTCATCTACCCATCAGCAGAAATAATAGATCACCTATTCTTCCCAAAACTGCCTATGTATAGTAAATAAAAATCCTTGACCTATCATGTATTGCTTTTGGTCCGTCATTTGTTCCTTTGTATGCAACTTCGAGTTAATAAGTTTGTGCGCAAACATGAACATCATGAACCTCTTGTTATGTTAGCCACAACGTTATCCAATTTCTGAGTTTAAGATGTCAATATTAACCACAACGTTATCCAATTTCTCCTGAATTTGATTAGTTCTGCAGGTTTTGATTTATATCTTCTGATTGTGGCTCTAATGTCAGCATGAAATAACAGCTGATTCCTGTGAGTTCATATTTTGTTTTTTCCTTTTGAGGTAAGAGTTTGAATCTATTGGTCGTGTAAGGACTCCTCCATTCTTCTCCCTTCCTTTCTGAATATCGAAAAGACCAGAGATAAAAAAAAAAAAAATCTTATAAATTGTGAAGCTGCATTCAGATTCAATTTTTTCTAATAATCTTTGTTGCAGCTCTGAAACTTATTTCAGGAATTTTCTAGAAATCCAAGAAAATTTTCTAGACAATTTATTTATCTATCTATAACATGGTTATCGGACTGAACCGGCTGGTCGAAACGGAAAAATTAGAATCAAATTAAGGATTGGATCGATCAATCTCTTTTATTGGTCCCCAAAGAATCAGTTATCGAATTGGATCATTTTTATCTAAAAACGACGTTATTTTGAGTTAAAATAAATTAAGGAAATTTCAGTAGTTTTATTTTAATTTTATTCAACGCTAAAATTATTATTTTATTGTGTGAGTAGATATTTGGGTAAGTGAATGTCCATAGTTTATTATATATATAACTTTTAACCTAATGTGATTGGATTGACAACATAAGAAATATAAATTTATATAGATTTTTTATTTAGTTATAATTACATTATATTTATTTTTATTATATTTATAATAAATATCAAATTATATATACATATATATGTATATCGGTTTTTTTTATTTAACCGGTTTGATTTCGATCGAATTTTTGACCTTCTGACTTCAATAATTTTTTAATCGATCCGGTTATGAAAACATTGATCTTTACGGGTAGTTCTTTTGTGTTGCAAAGATGGCTCAAGCTTTTATATTAACCAGCCTGAAGAAGTCCAACCAAGAATTTGTTAAGTAGTTCTCTGGGCAAGAAAGTATTGCTATTAGGTCATATATTTCAAATTATTGCTACTAGCTCATATGTTTCATCTCTGACACACATTCACACCCAGGAGCAGTGCACTTTCACATTTGCATGCAATTTAACTCGTTTGGATAATGTCAGCTCTTTAAAATAAGGGCATAAGCTCCTTCAAGATGCCCAATGACTTCAAGCACAACTTGACTAAATGCGACGGGCTGAGCACCTGCAGCACAAATAATACAACACAATAAACTAGTTACCTTTCATCTGCAATTTCAAATCCATGTAGAACATGCAAGGCATTTCAGAGAGATAGAAATTTCCTCAAATCCACCATGTAATAAGCAACAACAATAAAAGCGCGTTGTTCATCCAAAATTGAACTCAAGTATAATTTAAATAATTGTATTTCAATTACGCAGTACAAAATTTATCATAGGCAGTAGAGAAACTAACAGTAGAGAACATAAGGGTGAGATCGGTTAGGTTTGTCGGTTTGAAGAGTTTTTATCAAATTAAATTAATTTTTTTTATTTAAAAATTTTTTAAATTAAATTAAATTATCATTTTAGTCAAATTGTTAGTTTGATTCGATTTATTGGTTTCAAACTAAAAATATTTTTTTATAAAGGATCATTATTTTATTATAAATTTGAAAAAAAACACCGCAAAATATTAGTGATAAAAAATCTCTAGTTTAATGTACTACATAAAATTTATCTATTTTATTAATTAACACATTTAAAATTTATCTTTTTTCTCAAAAATTAAACTTTTTTTATTTATTTTTTTCATAAATGATAATTTTTTTAAATTAATATTAAGTTAAAAAAAATATTTATGTGTATATAAAATAAAATTAAATATATTTAATTATAATAATAGTAAAAAATTATATATATAATTTTTGTTATATTCGGTTTGAAATAAAAAAAAAGACTCAAATTTCAAATCAAAACGCTTTTTAGTTTACTCTATTTTTCAAACTGAAACTAAACTAAACAGTTATAAAATTATCGATTTTGAATAATTTAAATCAATTTGTTTTATTTATTCAGTTTGATTTTCACCTTAAATTACTATAAGTGAAAAGTGAGCTATCTCTCGATAATATATCTATTTTATAAAAAATTATATGATTAGGGTCGGGCAAACGATCGATTTAATTTGAATCGAATCAAATTTTTCATAAATTAAATAAATAAAATCATAATTTTTAGACATCAAATTGAATTGAATAAAAAATTTTCAGATTAAACCAAATCGAACCGATATATTTTGATTTAGTTGTTCAATTTTTTAAATAAAATAAATATAAAATTATTAAAAATATATAATTTTAAATATATATATCAGTTTTTTGAAGAAAACCGAATCAAAATTTCAAAAAAATAAACTGAAATGATTCGAACCGAACCGACCGAATTATGTTCGGTTCGGTTTTATCGGTTTTTTTTCTCCCCCTTGGTAAGATTATTACCGCAGACTTTGGGACTAATAAATGTAATTTTATTGCTATTTATATTTAAAAATACCAAACAATAAATACGAGCAAGAAACACTGTAATTTTGATTTGATTATTGCAAACTTTTCTTCTTCTTCAAAACTCGCTGATTGCAGCTATGGTTCTCGAGGTCTGTAACGGCAAACCTTCCTGTTTTATTTGCAGTGTTTTTATGAGCAATTTACTTGTTAAATCTCTGTTTTCACCCAACAGGCGACTATGATATGCATCGATAATTCGGAATGGATGCGAAACGGCGATTACTCTCCCTCTCGTTTCCAGGCTCAAGCAGATGCCGTTAGTCTCATCTGTGGTGCCAAAACAGAAGTAATTTGTTTTTCTTTATAGGTTCAGTTAGGGTTTATCTTTCTATGTTCAATTAGTTTTTTTTTTAATTGGTAATTACTCGTACAAATGGCAGTCTAATCCAGAGAATACTGTGGGGATTTTGACGATGGCAGGGAAAGGAGTGCGTGTTTTGACCACTCCTACTACTGATCTTGGCAAAATTTTGGCTTGTATGCACGGTATGCTTCATGGGATTTTAATTTTAATTGAATTTTGTTTTTAATGGACACTGATGTGCATTTTAGTATTATCTGCGTTTGAATTCTAAGAGCATTTGGTTTTGTTGTCCTAGTAATTTATGGCCAGTGGGAATTTTAATTATCTGTGAAATTGCATCCTTATGCATTGTGAATGAAAATTTTAAAATTTAATCATGGTGCTCTTTGCTGGCAATTAAGTGTTAGAACTAAGGGCTCGCTGGGTTCTAATTACTGATGCAAAAGGCAGCACAGAATGGACCAGCCCTACAAATTGCAATGCAAGAAATCTTGTGCTTTAGGACTTGTTAGTGTCGATAGTGTATTTTTGGGTATTTGTTGGTGAAGTTTCATATTTATTGTGATTAAAAGGGGAAAGTGTGTGCGAGAGAAACAAATGATCAGAAGCATGTGCACATAAGCAGTGTAAGAAACATGAGATAGCTGAAATCTACTTTAGGAAAGAATTCAATGCAAATTTTCTGGTTGAGTTCAGCATCTTTATGAAGAAGTAGATGGATAATCT
>CANXYC011243999.1:0-11859 GCA_948193065.1 Aleurites moluccanus | reverse complement strand
AATAAGTCCAAGGTCAAAGGAGTGTGTTTGACCTTTCATTAATGACATTATTGTCATTAGGCTTATTGTTTTAATCTAAGCCGTTAGATTAAAACCTAATTAATTAAGGGCCATATAAATATGATGAGATCATAATTAAATAAACCCTAAGTCATAAATCATATCCCTTGGCCTAAAATATTGAGAGGAAAATCAAGAAAGAATTCAGCCACTATTCCTTCTCCATCCAAACTGAAAATCCTAAGGCTTGCAACTAAGGATTTTTGGCACCTCTTTCCTAAAAGCTTATTGTTTGATCTTCGTATGGATTACTAGTAGGGCTTTCCTCATCTTGTGGGAAAGATAGTGGTTTGCTACAACCCTTTCTTGGTGATCAAGTGAATAAAAGGTTTCCAAACACAAAGGTAAAGATCTTGATCTTTTAATTAATCTTCAATTTTAATCAACATAGAGATCTTGGTTTGGGATTTTTTTTTTCCGCTACGCCTAATGGCCTAAATCCCAACAATGAGCATGACTTGAAACAATTTGCATTAAATATTAGGGCCATACAAATTCTTAGAAGCTCATTAAATGAGAATGATTACAATAGAATGTCTTCTTATGTTAGTGGTAATGAAATATGGAATTTAATTGATTCTACTTATAACACTAACACTTCTTGTAATGTTGATGAAACTTTAGTTACAAACACTCCTGATGAAACTTTAGTTACAAACACTCATACTCATTAACAACAACAAGAAGATAATGAGCAAGAGGAAATGATTCTACAATCTAAAAGAGATAGTGGCTTGGATTGTTCTACCTCTACAAGTGATGAGAAAAGCAAGGATGAAGTTGATAATTTGTGCTTCATGGCCATTAATGGAGATACTTTTTCTCATGAGGTAATATTAAATTCCTTGAACTCTATTGATGAGGATTTTTCATATGATGAGTTATTAGATGCATTAGAAACCATGTGCATTGATTTTGAGAAAATGAAAGAGAAAAATAAAATATTCAAATGTCAAATTGATGATTTGAAATATGAAAATGAATATTTGAATAATAAAATTCTATCATTGATATCCACCAACGATGATCTTGAAAAAGAAAACAAAAAGCTATTGGTGAAATCATAAGATTATAACCAAGTTTTAAAAGAGAATGAAATTCTTAAAAATGATTTAAATAGTTTAAAATCGTCTCTTTCAAAACAAGAAAAAGAAAAAGAAATTATGATTTTTAAAGCTCCATTCATTAGACATCATCTTTCTTGTAATTCTCATGGTCATGCCCCCAACAAGAAAAAACATAAGCATAACATTCATAGTCATAACTATAAATTTAATAGATATTATTATTCATGTAATGGTTATGGACATAAATCTTATTTTTGCAAAACAAAAAGGCATCATTCATATAGAAGTAGAAATAATATGACATTTTATAAATATTATTTTTATTGCAATAAATATGGTCATATTATTTATGAATGTCCTATTAAAAGGAAACAATCAAAAGCTAAGTTAGTTTGGGTTGTTAAAGGCATAAAGGCTAACCCCCAAGGACTCAAAATGAAATGGGTATCAAAAACTTCTTCTTTTATGGAGGAATTTGATAATGATGAAGAAGCCATATTGTTTGAAGTCCAAAGCAAAAAGAAGCTAAATGATGTGTAATGGATGTCAACTCAAAATAGGCTTACCTCCTTCAAAAGATTAAAATTCATAGCTACATGTGATAACTCTAAACTTTAAATTTTCATTGAATGAATGTGTTACCATTATAATGATATTTATATGCCTATTGATTTGAGTAAAAAAAAATTTGTTTGAAAATGTTAATGGCATGTTTATTTATTCAAATGTGTTTTGAAAATATATTTTTGTTTTAATGATCTCTTGTGTTCCTTTGAACATTTTTGATTTATTAAGGGGGAGTGATTTTTTTTGACTCCTTGTTGTATTGAGCAATTCTTTTTCAAAGAGAGAGTGTAAAATCTTTTTATTGATATCAAAAAGAGGGAGAAGTTATACAAATGTTATTCACAAATATTTTTGAGTATTTTTTTTGCATTTTTTGAACACTTGTATGTATGTTTTGTTATCATAAAAAAGGGGGAGATTGTTATCTCTCTTGGGCTTGATGTTGATTTTGATAATAACAATATATGTTAATTGTGCTAACAATTTGTTTGAGTTAGACAAGACATAAGAAATCATGACCAAAGTTTATTTATAAGTTAACACATTCAAAAAGTCTTGAATGACATTTATAAAGAATCCATTAAGTGCACATGCTTAGGGGGAGCATACTTGGAGAAGTGCAGAAGACAATTTTGGATTGCTGGTATGTCGCGGGTGCGATAAGTGAAAGTCGTAGGCACGACATGGTTATTCACAGGCATGATATTTATTCAAGAAAAGCTCAGTAGATCCAGTAGCCTCATATCAAAATCGAGCATGAAGTCGAGGGCGCAACTGTTGGAATCACACGCACAACTCGAGGAAGTTGAAGACGTGACACTGGAAAACTGACAGATTTGCACATAGTCCATATTGATGCCAAATTCTATATAAATTGGGAGATATTAGTATGACAAACCATATATGGATGGTAATATATGGATGTCTAGTTTTAGGAACAAAAATTGGATTGAGCATTGGACATTGAAAAATGAAGATATGAATTTTTGAAGGAATTATGCTCAAACTGATAGACTAGGACAAAATAGATGGGACAAATTGAAAATATTACTGGGAATTATAGAAGAATAATTTTGGCATAAAATTACACATGATTCTAGATGTCTAGTTGTATATGGAAAAAGAATCAAGTGATTTCAAGTTTTATAGAAGGAGAAATTGAAAAATTAGTAAACCATGCTTAAATCGTCTTTTAGATTTGAGCAAGAAAATATTATAATTTGTCCAGACATGAAGATGGATTATTTTGGAGTTGATTTAAATACAAAGTTGAAATAGACATCTCATAATTTTCAACGCAAAAAACGGTTTATGATTTAGAGTTGTATAACTCAAGATAAGATAAAATTAAATTACTGCTCTGACAAGGATAAAAAGTCACGAGTGCGACTCCTGCAATTCAAACAACAAAAAATAGTTATTGAAAAAGGTTCTAACAGCTATCTTTTGGATCCTAACGGTCATATTTGATGTTGTCTATAAATACAAGTTGTTTTAAAGTTTAAGAAGGTTACAAATTAAGAGAACAACAATTGAGATCATTGATTTAAATTTTTGCATTAAAATCATTATTGTATATAGCTTAGAGAGCCTATATTTGTAAAGCATCAATTTGTGAGTTTTAAATGGTAAAATCCTTAAGTTCATTAAGACTCATTGATTATTTGAGAGTTGGGTAAACTGTAGGGAAATTCTTTCTCTTCTTCTTTTGTATTTCTTCAAGGGTTTGAGTGTGAGCCAAATAGGAAAACACTTGTATAGGTTTAAGTGTGAGCCTTTGAAAAAACACTTGTATAAGGTTTGAGTGTGATCCCGTGAAAAAACTTATAAAGGTTTGAGTGTGACTCTAAACGCTTGGGTTTGATCTTGCACTCGTAAAAGGATCAGAGTAGAATACTCAAGTGTGAGCTTGAGGAGTGGACATAGGTAAGGGTTGGCCGAATCACTATAAATGTTGTGCTTGATTCTCTCTTCCATACACTTTTTATATTTTACTCATTTATACATGCATGTACATTCATTGTTGAATTGGTTTATTTGCTTCCGCTATTTTAATTTGTGATTAATTTCTTATTTTGTCAAACAACGAATTCACCCCTTGTAATACCCTAGGAGATCTTATCTTAAATTCATGATCTAGTTTTCAATTTGTGGTTTGAAATTGTTGAAACGATTGGAAATAATTTTAGAGACACAGTTAGAATGCAATTGAAATACTTTTCCGAAAATCGTCGGTGTCGAGAATACTGCCGAGAAAATAGCAGTTCGGCTAATTTAAGAATTTTAACCCAATCTTAGGGGATTAAATAGGTTAATTTTATGTGAAATTATGGTGAAAAGAAAGAGTTGAAAAATGTTTTGGAACACTAAAAATAAGAGTAATAACAAAATTATAAATAAAGACAACTTTGGGGGCAATTTTGGAAATCCACTGTCTGGGATCCAGAAATGACTCAGAATTATTTTTAAAGGATAGAACAACTTAACACTTGAGGTTGAATCTAAACAAAATAAACATAATAAATTACAGAAAGTTTTGGGGTCAAAAATAAAAATAAGAACAATTTTGGGCCAAAAGTATAATTAAATAAAATTGTGGGATCCACCCATTCTAGAAATAAGCAAGGTGGCCGGCCATAGTAGAGAAGAGATGATATTTTTGATAATTATTAATTAAATAGGTGACAAATTACCAAAATTCTATAAAATTCTATTTTTTGTCTTCATTTTTAGTTTAGTTTGGCTTTGTACATATAAGAAGAGAATGAAAATAAGAAATGGGAAGGTGGTTTCCGAACCACATGAAAGGAAAATACGATAGAAATAAGTCTTCCAACCTTTCCAAAGAATCAACAAAAAATAAATAGGAAGAAGGAAGAAGCTTTATGAAGAAAATATGTTAGAAAAATTGTGTTAAAATTTTTGGTGGAGCAAAAGGAAGTAGGATTCAAGTATTTTGATTTAAGGTAAAATTCTAAACTTATCATTTTTAATTATATTTAAGAGTTATAAGGTTTGATTTGGCAAATAATTGAGGTAATTAAGTTAAAAATGCAAATAATGAACTAGGGTTAATATAGTTTCTGAAATTTGATTTGAAATAGTAAATTGTGGCTAATATTCTGAAATTTTAGTGACTGAATTTGAAGATGGTTAAAACATGAAAGTTTTAGATAAATATGTTAATTAGACTTTTGTAAAAGAAATTTGTGAAATTCGAAATGAGGAAAGAGTTATTGAGTAAATGCTGTGACTGGCCTGGAATTAGGGTTATAGAAAAATGCTACTATATTTTTATTGTATATAATGATAGAGATAGAATTAAAAGAAGTGTTCAAAATGAAAAATTTTCATTTATGTCTTTCTATAATTCTGTTAAAGGATTTTTCAATTGGATTTGTGGTTTTTGAGATATTAAGTCATAAGTGTAGACTGCCCAGAATGACTGTTTAACAGAATATAGGTTATAGATTTCTATAGATATGAGGACCTTAAAATCTAAATTAGAGAAATTATTAAACATGAAAGATGATAATTTATATGTGATATAAATGACTATAAAATATTTTTATAATTGGATGAGTACGGCATTAATTATAGGCATAGAAATAGGGTATGTCTGGATAGAGATTTTAGGGCAGTAATTTAAATTTGGAAATTCACTAATAATTGTTCAGAGATCCAAAAATTCTAAAATTTGGATATGTTATAAATTTATGTGTATATTTTCAATAGGAAAAGGAATTACAGTAATTGATTTAGTATTGATTGAGTTATAAGCAAAAGAATAGTACCTGCCAGAACAAGATTTGTAGGCAGAATGCAGGTAGCAGGACTGGTTGTAATACTAAGTTTAAATTAACACTATAAATTGTGTAGTAATGAGTTTAATGTGAAATTTGAATATGTTAAAATCTTATAAGTTTAAGTAGGAACAAGAATTAAAACAATTGGATAATTGTAGAGAGAGATATGAGTAATAGAACACAGACTGCCAATAAAGAATTTTGCACAGAAAAACCCTAGTAATTTGGAAATTTGAGGAATTTCCTTTGATATAAGTATAAGTAATATAAGTTTATGTTAAATAGTATCTAAATGGAAATTAATTAGATATGTAGAGTCGAAAATAAATAAGAGACGTGATGGGTACCATAACAGATAAGACAAAGAATCAAGGATAAAAGAAAAGGGAAATGTACAAGTTATAAGCTAAAGTGAGTACTGTATACATCATTATGCATACCCATGTTTTGATTTATTGACCTAATGAGTATGTTTCCTTCTTGATTAAATGCCACTTTATTATTGTTGATCATTCTTTGATCTTCCTAAAGATTAAAATTTATCCATATTCGTTGATTGTTATTGATATTAAAAAGCCTATTGTTCTTGATTGATCATGTGCCCAAATGTTTCCAAAAGTAGGCACACCAATTGTTTATCATATACCATGATATTTATTATTAATTGCTATCCTTGTATCAATTAAATAAATCGATACATGATTAATGAAATGTATTAATATTGATTGACCAGTAAGCCCATATATATCGATCGAAAGCCTTTATACCATAATGTTCCTAATGAATATTTGATATTGTTATTGATTTTTATTGACCTATTTTACATGTGGATTTGACAGAACTACCTCTCCGACAGGGTAGTGGGTACATACTGTCGGCAATGTGCACATTGTTTACTGATGCCCTAGCTAGAACGGGTTCTGATCCCAGCCATAAGATCTGATCAGTCTTATACTTACTGATACTGATATGAGATTGACTGTATATTTACATATAGTCCCTACTGTTCTGGCCCTTTATCTATCTTATCTACATGATACGAGTATTGTTATCTGTTCCAAACTTCCAAAGACATTTGGTGTGCGAATTAATTAATCTTTGACAAGCAAATTGAATATACTGATATTCTTCATTATATTTATTGACACTTGACTACCATTTATAACTTTTATTATCATATTCTTATATCTCATATTTAATGATGTATACATGCTCATTGAGTATTTTTATACTCACCCTATTGCGGTTTATAATTTTTACAGGAATGAGATAGAGAAGGCTAATTCCAAGTTAGTTTCTTTTCTGACTTGGAATGTCAAGTACATCAAGGTAGAATTTTATTCTCTAAAGGTCGTGAGTGTTAATTTTTAGAGCTCCATAGTACTGTGTATAATTAGATAATAAAGTACTATAATGATGTATGTAAATTGAAATAATTGACACTTCAGTGTCATTAAGAATTGTAATGTGTAATGTTTAATGATTGATAATGACAGAGATAGTGGAGTGATAGAGACAATGATACTGAAAATGCTAAAATAATATTTATATATTATAAAAGAGATTTTGAAGTGCTATGTATGTCTGTGAAACTGTGAAGTTGAGGGTATAAGGAAGACAAATTATTGGTAGTATAAAAATAATTTTAGTGCAAGCTGTGTAATTTATGAAAGACTCGATTTTGGGTCTAGAATAGCATTAAAATTACAAATGAAACTCTGGCAAAATTTCTATAAAATTTATAAGTAATAAATGAAATTTAAGCATTGATGAGTGAGCTAATAGTGATTGAATGATTGATAAATGGATTGTTCATGGGTTCTACGGGTTTTCGGTGACCTTAAGTCTACCTATGCTCTAGGACTGTCGCAGCCCAAAAGTGGGTCGTAACACCCCTTCCCCCCTCTTAGTTGCCAAAGGGACTTATAATTTCCACCCCTTCTAACTGAGCGTGGACATTATACCCTATCCAATGGATCATTATGCACAAAGCTGATGTATATTATCTCACACCCCATTGGTCAAGCATTTCTGTCACTGAATATCATATTGTTTAAAATAAAAATCCATCTTCTGTAATCAATATAACAAACAGTCTCATAACAAGTCACATAATCTTTGATACTCGTCATTCAAAACTAATAATGCTTTATAATAAGCTTTAATAATCAATATTTGATAAACTCATCATATTACCTAATGAAAGATAAGCTTTTCATAACATATCATAATAAGAAATTATACATATTCATAAATAAGAATCATAAGTAGTTAGATAAAAAAAAAAAATTTAAAACATAAAATTCAAGTAAAGAATAATTACATAATATTTTATATTAAGAATTAATCAAAAAAATGGTAAGGGTTATAAAAGTAAATTATAATCACTTATTTATAAATTGTTATAATTTGTTCAAATAAAAAAGAAGAAAAGATAGATTTTAGTTTCCAAATGATGTGTTTATACCAAAGGGTATATTCTAAAAGATGTGTCTATACCAAAAGTTATATTATAAAAGATGTGTCTATACTAAAGGTTTTGTCCATTTCTAAAGTTGCAATTTTTGAGTTTTCTATTTTACTAAAAGTTGTGTCTTTTATACTAAAAGTTATGTATATTCCTAAATGTTACAACTTTTAGATTTTCTATTATAGATATGTGATTGTTGAGATTATTTTGTAATCTTAGAATATTAAAAAAGTTAATGAAAATTAAGAATATTTTTTAGATACAATTTTCTTTTCCTCAAATTCAAAAGATTAAATTTCATTTCTCACAATTCTTAACTTGAAGTTTTTCACTATTTGCTTAGTGCAAAATTTTTTAAGACTTGTCATATCCACTAAGGCTATTTGTATTTAATCCCATAGTAATCTCAAGAAGGAGAGGGAGCAAATATTGCTTTTAGAAAAACAGATTTATGCATTTCAAACCAAATTTTTCTTAAACTTATTTATGTTTTTTTGTCTCCTATTTTAACAGATTTATACAAATTCACTATGGAAGCCACAAATATCGTTAAGCTGTTGAATCAAGATTTTATTCGTTTGGACCGTTTTGATGGAACAAATTTCACCTGTAGGCAAAATAAAATGAAGTTCATGTTAACTATTTCAAAGATTATCTATGTGCTAGATCCAAATCTTTCATCAATTCCTGATCCAACTGACAATGACACTGATGAAATTAAGGTTGAACAAAAGAAGAGAAATGAAGACAAAAATATGTGTAGAGTATACATTCTCAATGCTCTTTCGGATCAGCTTTGTGATCTCTATATGAGGTAGTCTTCTGCAAAAGCAATTTGGAATGCTTTAGAATTCAAGTATCAAGTTGAGGAAGAAGTTGCAAATAAATTTTTAATTTCTAAATATTTTGATTACAAGTTTGTAGATGACAAGCCAATCTTAGCACAAGTGCATGAGTTGCAGGTCATTGTTAATCAATTGAGGGATGAAAAAATTGAACTTCCAAAACCTTTCCAAGTAGGAGCTATAATATCCAAGTTGCTTTCATCTTGGAAAGGATACAGGAAGAAGATTTTGCATCACTCTAAAGATATCACTTTGTAGCAAATTCAAAAACATCTTCAAATCGAGGATGAGAGGTAAAAGTGAAAACTCTTTTGGTAATACAAAATAAATGTTGTGAATCAACCTAAGAATTCCAACAAAAGCAACCAAAACAATAAGAATCATCTTGGCCCCAAAAGGGATGAAGGAAAATTTAAGAAACCTAAGAGTGGAAGTTGTTTTATTTGTGAAAAATTTAGTCATTTTGCTAGAGATTGCAAATTTAAGAAAGGCTAGAAACCAGTAGTCAACTCCGTTGAGGGAGGTGATAATATAGTTGCTACTATAAGTGAAGTGAATGCCATATGTGGCAAGGTTTCTAGTTGGTGGTACGATACTTGTACTACCGTCCATGTTTGCTATGACAAGACACTATTCAAGACTTACAAAGAAGTCACGTATGGGTAAGAGATTCAAATGGGAAATGAAGTTCATTCTAAGGTACTTGGAAAGGAAATGTGAATTTTTTACTTTGAGAAAGAAAGTCACTGTTATGAATGTTCTTCATGTTCTAGATATGAATAGAAATTTAGTGAGCATGTATCTCCTCGGCAAACCTGGAATTAAATATGTATTTCAATCCGGGAAGTTAATTTTATCTCATAATGGAACTTTTGTTGGAAAAGGTTATTCCTTCGAGGGGATGATCAAATTATCTATGTAGGTAAAGTATTTTCATACCAGGTGTGCTTAAAGTGTAAAAATCGCAGTGGAAGTTATAAAAATTTTAATTACTATGAACACCCTACAAGGATCTACTATTTTACAACCAAAATATATCATACAAAGACTTAACAACACAAAACTTAATAAATTACCTTTTGAAGGTTGAAACCAAGGATTCCAAGCAAACCAAATGTTGTGCATCTAGTTAATCCATAAGTGCCAATCGTTCAACTAGGCACCTTTTTCAACCAAAAGTTCCTATCTATGGTTGTTCTCTTTGCAAAGCCAAACCAACCAAAGAAAATCTTTAAGGAAGAAGAAAAAAGGTTTCCTAGTTATACAAATGGTGCTTCTTCTCTATCCTTATCAAATAAACACTTACCTTGTTTGCAAAAGGTAGAAACACAAGAAAACATCAAGAAAGTATCTTGTAAAACTTCTAAGGCATAAGAAAGAAAGACAAAATTGATTTTTGCTCTTCCAAATGCCTATCCATTAAGTGTTGGACGTCCATCCCCTCTCACTCACTTATTTTATTGATTTTTCAACTTATTCATTAAGTACCTTAATAATGAGACAAAGTGGGAGATGGTAGGTGAGATGGAAATGGCTTTGAACGACTTGCAAGTCTTTGTTCCCTTGACTTTTTGAACCTTATCTTGAAAGTTTAATTAAGCTAATCAAAGTTCAATTAGTCAAAGATAAGAAATTAGAGTTAGTTTATGGTTAATTAATTTTCATTTAGTGAAAAATCTTTATATCTCTACCAAATAGCCTTTTTACCCTTTATAGAGTTTTGGCCCACCAAAAAGAAATCCCATTAACTATAAAAATCCTAAAGCCCATTTTTCCTCTATTTATCCAATGTGGGTTAAGCCTACATTAAATGAAAATGCTTCAATAGCCATTCAGAGGATAAACACCAAATAAATAGTCCATCGATTTAATCCTTCCCATTTACAAAATGTGCAAACTAGGTTAAATCGATAAACCTCAATTACCGAAAACTGAGCAAACAATTATGCTAGCAACTATGCTAACTTAATAACCTGCTATATCCAATTATATCTATTACTAAGATAATTAAGTCAAAAGGAATGTACTTATATTGTGTGACTTTCTAGGTTCATGTTTGATTAGCAATGAGAAATGATATTACCTTTTAATATCACAAGAAAGCTTTCTCATCCAATCCAGAAAACTCCTCTTCCTAATTGGTTCCCATAAATCATGGTTAATCCCTAACAATAAATGCCATGACTATCCAACCAAATATGAATGTTCAGACATAAGTCCACATTCCATGAATCTACTAATCATGATTACCATGCATTCTAATTCTTTCGTTCTAAGATCCCAACTTGGCTAAGGTTATGGATTGGTCAAACCCTAATACCGAGATAACTATAACCACATCACAACTCAATTCTTGATGTCAACACCTTGGTCAAGGATTTCATATCAAGAAGAATATGATGGCATAGGATATTGACTCTGTTTACTTGGAGGAATGAATCCTTTCTTGGTTGATCATATGCCTTAATATATAACTAGCTAAGGCCACCATATGTCATATGTTGGTGCATGGTTAGCCCCACTATGTAATCAGTAACAAACCTTAACCGCCCATAAATGAAACATATATCACTTCAAGTCAAAGGATTATATGCACTATCATCATCTAGATGACTGATGATTGACTAATAGTAAAATTTCATGTCATCATCATCCAATGTCACAGTTCGATCACTCATCATAGAGTATCCACATATTTGTCCTGACATCATGTCAAGTGGATTGTGACTTACCGCTTCCATACCATTAGCAACTCGTAATAATTAGGAAGATAAGTAGAGGTGATGGCCTTTTTAGATCTAATACGGCCTGAGATAAGAGTCCAACAGCCATGAACAGTTTAAAGTACTTGTACTAAATTGAACAGTCACCTCATTCTCCTTAATCGATAATCGTTCATCTAACAAATACTTGAAAATCCCTTTGGCAACTAAGAGGAAGAGGAGGAGGGAGGGGGGGGGGGGGGGGGGGAGCGAGAGAATTGATTTTTTAAAAAATTATGGGAAATAAAAAATAAAAAAAAAAAAAAAATAGCGGAACAAAGA